>JAMKCH010006133.1:0-77985 GCA_023653785.1 Ophioderma brevispina
AATGGCTTCAACAATAATAACAAGAGTATTTGCTTGACGCTGGCTTGACGATTGTGCCCAAATTTTGCGTCTTGGCCAGTGTTGGGTGGTACGCACTACTCGTACTTGCAGTATTGCACCACAGATGCATAATAATAAAAACATATGGTAGATTAGAAGTTATAGTACCACAACAACTTATGGAAATCAAAAGTCTAATATAAACTGGGAAAAGTACACTAAAATACTGACTTAACATACCTTTATCATCATCACTTCATTCTCAACATTAAGACCTTTAGATAGATGTTTCGGTTATGCAGATGTATAGTTGGCAAGATGCCTAATTTACATGCATCCTGATACTTTAAGATATGTAAAGTTAGGCAATACACATCTGCATCGGCATAAGCTGAAATCGAAGGTTGTAACTCACACTTTTATGTGGCGTGCAGATGCATGAGAATGCCTAACTTTCAAAATGAATTCCTTTTGTGTGGACAAGTTAGGCATTCTGTCTCTTATGCATCTGCACCCACAAAACCTGAAATCTAAAGGTTCATTCGTTTTATGCCCGGGGGGGGGGGGGGCAGTTGTATTAAAAGGTGGATATGAGGCATGAAAAGGACTTCCGAAATGCACCCTAAACAAGTATTTCACCGAATAAAAAACATACCCTGAAACAAGCATTTTTTGTGTTTTTGCTCACCATAAACAAGTCTTTTGTTAGCTTTTCTAAACCTAAACAAGTGAGCAATGCATTGTGTTGAAATATACCTATTATCTGGCTTTGGTCTATTGCTTTACTCCAAATTTACAATATTTTTATGTTTTTTTTTTTTTTTTTTTTTTAATTTTTTAGTTTTTTTGAAAAAAAATACCCTTCTCCATATTTTGCGTTTTGACGCCATAATCAATGTACGCGCGTTCATCACCTGTTGGAAAAAGAGACCTTTTTTACGTGTTTTTCTGTTCACGTATCTATCCACCTTGGGAATAAAGTGCCCCCCCCAGTTCCTAGCTTAGAGAAGGACATAAGTACTATTTCATTGCACATATTTACAAATCCTTTCAGGTGACCTATCATTAAAAACTATTTGTTTGTTAGATTTTTATAATTAGCATTTCATAGCAACTTTTAGATGATGATAATGACATACCACAAATATTTATTTCTTGAATACCACTTTACTAGGAATTTTGCCTTCTCTGGTATGCAAATTATTAAAAGACCGCAGGGCAAAAGGTACTACCAAAATGTAACAAATATGCATCCTCTATGACCACATTCCATATTTCTACAAGCAATAAGTATGGTTTAATAAGACCTATTATGCAGGTGGATCCAGAGGCAGATGCTTGACTGTCACTGTTCGTGCACCTAGAGATGTTTATGTGATGATGTAAAGCAGGAATCTTCGATGAGGATGTATGTTACATATTGAAAATTCAAGGTATGCTGAATTCGCATCAGTGCTGAAAGTCTATCTCATTCTACTGCTGTATTTGTGTGGTGTGTGTGGGTTGTAAACGTGTTATCTTTTAAAGGTGGCACGAACGAGGATATCAAGTCACCATATTTTCTGTGATATGGAGTGATATCCTAGTTATTTAGACACTCAATAGATTCCCTACCTTGATTGGTTACAGAAATAACTTAAAATGATAACAAAAGGTGATTGTGTATGCCTTATATTCAATAGAAAACATTGGGTGAATTTCATAAAATTTGATCCTAAAGAAATTAGAAATTTCACCATTTTTGTACCAAAGAAAAACAGTCCCACCTTTAATCCTTACAGATGGGATATTTGATATAAAGCTTTACACCAGTGCCAAAATCAGAATTTTTCACATTTTTTTGGGACAAGTTATTGAAATCTCTCGTTGCACCTTTTAAATGTCTATCATATAACACACTTCCTATGCTTTGTATTCATTTACATTTGGAAAAGTTGCACTTTACTAAATGCATTAGGTCAAATTTATATACTTGGTACGATTTCAAGTCACTGGTTATCCCAGCGCTAGCCAAAATTTAAACCCTGTATGGTCTTCAAACTGCAGCATCATGCAAATAAATACTGGTGAAAACTTAAAGCTTTCACTTCAGATTGTAAAAAAGTATTGATCAAAGTTCAAACAATTTTACATATGCAAAAGATCACTTATGGTGCTACTCCATTGACATCAATACTCATCTATCAGTGAAAGACTATCTAGATATCAGTTCCAGCTGTCTCACATTATAAATCTAATAGGAAATTGTTCAATGACTCGCAATAAGTGTGAAAATTCACACATCGAGGTAGGCATGTGCCTTATTACTGTATGTAGAAAGGAAATCATTTCATCGTTTGAAAAGTTGTGATGCAGTTCAATAAAAAGAAAATTCTAAAAAGTCGCTTTTACATACAGATCTATGCTCTACATACCTAAAGGATATTTTCACGATAGCAGATTCAACCCATAGTGTCACCTCAGTACTTTCCGAAGGTTTTTATGGACATTGGATTGTTGGATGAGGGGCATGCATGGGTGGTGAAAGGAAATTTTGACATCGGCTTTATAATTTTATTGAAGCATTTAGTCTGTCAAGCAGAGGAAAAAATCAATCATGCTTTGAATGAACGCATTCAAGTCAAAATAAGCGCATTTGAATAGTACAATAAAAAACATTCCTTATAATCGACATTGCTTCAGTGGTATATTCAAAAAACATAGATTAATGACATTCGAGCACCTTGTTTGGATAGAAGGAACACAAGTGTCTTTGCGCTCTCTTTGTAAAAATATGTCAAATGAAAGGCATGATATCTAGTTCGATTCATGAACAGGTGAATCGGACCATATATTTATTTTTTCTGGCCCTCCTTCCAAACTAATCGACGCTGGTCCACAACTTTTGCCCCCTGTGGACATGATGGCTTGAATCTACTATCACTGCAGCATTAATTAGTAACATTTAACGCATTCTTTGCAAGCTTCAGAGTACAACCAAAAATTGGAACATATAGGTATTTAGTCCAATTGTTGATTTCAAGACATCTTTGTACTCACAGCCGTTGACCCTAAGCAAATACCACTTAATCTTAAAGCAATTTGAAGCAGGGGTGACAAACAATTGTGCCAATGATGCAAGAGTAGCGACAGCAAGAGCTATTTACATTCTGGAAAACTGATGGGAATCTTGCCATATAGGCTCAAATGTCATGATTGTATGTATAGAGCACCTTCTATATGTCCATTCTCCATAGAAGAAAATGTAAAGTAGATTTTAAAGAAAATCATATTACTCCCCACAATGGAATAAATAATCAAAATTTTTTCAAAACTGTGTTGCCACCGATTCTTTTATTCTGGGTTTGTCAGAATAAATGAGACTTTCAAACAGCTGTGTACTATGCTCAAGGAAGAAATGCCACCTGAGGAGTCGGGATCCGATCTTATTAATTCAGGTTATACATATTTGCCAAGAAAGAAGAAACTAATTCCGAATCCAGTTATTTTAAAAATATGAAGGTTAGTCTTATTCACTGGCTTAACCAATGGAAGCTTCAAGGAAAGGCACAAAATTACAAATGCATAGCCCACATCATAGATGACTGGATGATGATGTGAGGTCTACAAGTCCCCAAAAGAATCCAAGCCTGATCAACCTGGACATGAAACTATCAGTGGTTAAAGATGGACCTTCCACTGGAATTTTAGACTTACATGAACGAATGAACAAAATACATGCAAAAACTTGTTTCTCTCTCCATAATTCCACCCGGGGTTTAGGACAGCACTCAATACTTCTGGGCCGGTCCGACTTGAAATTTAACACATCAACAAAAGTTTCAGTATTCTGATTTCATTTTAATCACTACATTTTTTTGTGTGTATTGATGTGACCTAACAAGTCCCATAACCTAATATGATAATTACATTTCCTGCTTCTACGATAAAAGCAATTATAAAAAATTGCTATTAAAACGGGACAATGTCAATAGGTAGGTCGTCAATTACAAACATGTTCAAAGTAGAATATGAATAATCCTCGGTAAGCTATGATGAAAGGACCATTCAAGTGACCGTTGAACTTCCAATCTTGTACGGAGTTATTGCCACTAACGCCACGTGAATATTATAATCTTTCCCTGGAGATAGCCAGTGCACTCAATATATATATTTATTGAAATTTTTAACTACTTGGGGTTCTCAGATAATAAATATTCAATCCTTGTCTACCTAATGTCAATAACTGTTCTGATGCATCTGCTAGGATAGCAAGGATTACCTTTGAGCCTAAACACATATAGATGAAAATCTATAGCTCCCTATCCAACCTGGCTGTTAGCTTAATGGTAAGAGCGCCGCCCTAGTAATATGGGGTTGTTGGCGAGTCGGCCAAGCGCACATTTTTTTTTTCAAACACTTGTGCTCTGGCTATCTGCAAGGAAAGATTAATAAATACTCATCCCAGTCTAAGGAGAACTAAATAGTTAAAAAATTTCAAACACTATAAAAGCCATTTGTTTCAATACATGAATCAAAGGTGGAGGTTTACGGTTTTAAAAGCATCTGTAGAGTAGACTAAATGCACACCAAATGAACCCTACCATGTCGGACATAAGAAGTACATATTTGTGCCCTCACATAAGTCACCCTCCTTTCAATACATACACACACACAAGTACAATCTCATCGATTACTTCATATAATGCTAGAAATTGTAACCCCAAATTGTATATAAGAGTTGACACACACAGACTGACTGCCACAAAAATCATAAGGTCTTCCCGATTAAATCAGATTGACCATAAAATGATGTACTTTAACATGTCAAAACAGAGGATGTTGCATAATACAACCCAGCTTCATTTCAACCTTTTTAATCCTATTTCATTAAAATATTGTATATTATTTTTGACATTTGCCATGTTAGCACCATATAATACAGTATTAAGCAAACTAAATCACTCCCGTTTCTAAAAGGTACAACAGAAACAAACCTCATACACTGTCACCAGAGTGTTTACATGAGCTGATAACTTCTATCAAGTTGGCCAAAGTAAATCATGTGTATTCCTATATTCACCACTCTGAATCTCAGTGGATAGTTGATTTTAACTTGAAAAACTCTAACAGTAATGGGTTGCCTTGTTCCCATTGCCTTTCCCATTCAAATAAACAGGACTTTTAAAATTGTTAGAAACAAAAAATAAAAAACTACAAAAAAATGTAAATGATTAAAGTCCTCCCTGCGCCAAATGGCGCAAGGCGGCGCCTATCTCCATTTCCATAACCCTAGACGACATGTCTGTCATATATGTGAAAAGCTACAGTAGGGGTTGGTCTGGTAGTTCGCGTGTTACTTTCACCACTCTATTCTTCAAATGCCGAGTGGGTCGACAAGAAGGCAGAGGTCCATTTTAAAGTACGGTATGGACCCGGCCGGGATTACGAACCAAGACCTCCCAAAATGCGATGGCGAAACGATCGAACCACTAGGGCCAACACGTTCGATTATTCTAGATAGCAAAAAAATTTCAGCCATAGTAAGTAAACAGTTAACAAAAAACAAGTTAGCTAAAAAAGTTAGTATGACCCTTTTGCTTAGGGGCAATGTAAGAGGTCACATCAACTATGCCAGAGAATGTAGGGAGGGTTTTTTAATGAATATGGTAAATTCACATAAACAAAATAAAAAATGTCATATTCTATATTGATCTGTCCTGTCAATCCATAGGAGAGCAAGAGAGCCACCTTATGGAAAACGTGCCACTGTCAAGAAAATGAAACCACATGCAGTAGTACTTTAATTTTGAGTTTTTAATTTAGCATTTAAAATGCTAATTTTGAGTGCAAACCCCATTAATTGAACATCTGTTCAACAGATACATAAAAATATACTCCTTCCTTCCTCACAATGAAAAAAGGTAAGAATTTACCACCTCTTTTAACCCCTTGGGGTTCTACCCCCTTTCTTACCGGACATACGATGGGCTCATTACATGATATAACCTCGCGTAACCAATCAAAAAGACCTTCTATATGTCTCTACAAAAGCTTTTCTTACATGTCTCGGAGTGGTTAATAAATCATATAAACCCAATGTACAACCAATAAAATCGGCTGGGTAGACCACAGTTTCTCAAAATCATAATCCAGCGATTATCCCACTTAATTCCCTCGACAAGTCTCAAAAGGCCTAATGGCTTTCTTACACATTACTGGTTGAGGATTCATAATTTATATATTTATATAATATTGTTTTTGATTTTGTTGCTTGTTGGGTTTTGTTTTTTGTTGGATGTTTTTAAAACACATTTTCCCTCCTTTGGTTCTGATGTCGAGATTATCTAATGTGTCAAAGAAAAGAAATTGTTGAACAAGTTGTGAATATCAAATAGCCGACATTGAAATACAACCTTTGTACTCAATACAATGAATGCTCATTTTGCATTGGAGGCATATTTACATTTAGGCAAAAAAAAAGTGATTGCCCTTTGACAGCGGGTCGGTGGTCAGTCGACTTAGTCCAAAACATAGCGCATCATAAACAATACCATTGCAAAAGTGATGGATACTGACAAACTTTCACCCGTTCATAATAGGCAGATCAGGAGGATTTCACAGCTCGAACCAAGCACCCAAGATATATCAACAACGAACGGGTGAAGACGTGAATGGAGAGACAAACATAAAGGACCAATGAGGATCAATTTGAATAGCAATGCTGAGCATACATCTCCCATTCGCATTCCACACCTTGTTCGTTGACAGATCTTAGCAGCCTGGTCTGAGCCGGATATAGTCCTTATGATTCCAACCGGATGAACTGAGGACAGTTTATATAGTTTTCAGTATCTATCACTGTTACAATAGTATTGTGGTGTATTGCTATGGTTGGGACTAAAAAAAAAAGCGGAACGACCTAGACCCACCCAATTCCTAACTAATTTTGGGCGGGTCGGAAAAGGGCAAATAACATTTTTGTCGACTCATAACAGCCTATCTGGGTATGTGGGAGTGCTTTAAGATTATGCTGCCATTTGGCGAAATTGGCAGTAGGTCATGTAGGGCACACATACACAACCAAGTTGATCTGCATTTACATAAGGTGAACAGGCCACAACAAGAAATTAGCATTTTTCCACCTGCTTCAAGACACCTTACTTTACACCAGGCCCAGGGTCGAAATTTCCAGTTGTTGTCGATCCTTAAGTGTCCAATTTCCATATGAACTTCACAAATGTTTTTACTGGTTTTCAATTCCAGTTCAGTTAAGTTCAGTCATAGTAGTTTTTGAAAAGGAGCCATGAGGAAACAAATATTCAGGCAAAAACATTTGAACCTTCCAACCCCGGACTATCATCTAGCAAGTATTAAGAAGTTAACATGTTTCATACTGCACCTCAAAATCCAGAACAAACTACCTATTATTTGGATGCAGGATTTTCTTTTGTGTTTTATCAGTGAAATGACATACCTGTCACCTTTATACCACAAAAGAGGTAAAAGTACATCCTAATTTAATACAGCTATTGATCTTTAAGGTTACCCTGTGTGAATTGTATGCGCGCAATCTGAAATCAATATAAAAATGCAACTCTGATCAAGAACTGACCCAGATCAGTGTTGCCAAACCCACAAATATGGTAGCCCAAATTGGGAGCCTGAGAAGGCTTACCGTGACGGCCAAATTTTTACCGCGATTTCTTGCGTCAAAATTTTAAACAGGTTTCTATGGGACCTCCGGTTGTTGCCCGCGATTTGGGGGACTTTCTGACCCCATTTACCCGATTTGGCAAATTATTTTGGCACCCTGACCCAGATACCAAGTCGCGTGTGCTTATGATTATAATGCAGGGAGAGTAGTATTAGTATTTATGGCTTCTCTGGGCAAGCTCAGTTGGAGATGAACATTTTAGTTGAATTAATTTGCTTCCAAAGGTGAAAATCTGACTATGTTTGGAAATTTGTTAGAATTCCAAATTTCCATTTTTTTAGGGTGGTGATGGGCAAGTACTAATAAGCCTGGATATTTCTTCAGCCATTAATAACCTTCCAAACCTAGTTAACATAAGGAGAGAGCTAACACAGTTCATATCAAGTGACAAGATGTCTCACGTCAACAGCAGAAACCAGATCACTTTCAGATATATCTAGTTGAATTCTCTTAAATAAAATCATGGAAATTAGACCTGGAAAGGTACAATCATAATTTTTTCGCCATATGTCATGGAACAAAAACAAAACCACACCTTCAAAAGCTATCCTTATTAAAAGACAACAGCTCAAGTGTGGAATAACTTGCAAAATTCGATTTGGACTGTTCACAAACTCATTCATTTACTTTACAACATTCAACATGAGTTATGTCCAATAGCTTTAAAGCACCCTGCAGCTGCACGCGTGGTGTGAATGGAAGCAATGGCTGGCTGTACAAGCAAAACTGGATGGTTGAAGTAGAGGTTTATAATATTGTGGTGAGGTCAAATTTCATGCACAAGAGCGCATGTGTATATATACTCTGTATAATTCTCCTGTTTTTATACAGATATCGTAAAGTAATAAAAACACCTATACAAACATAACCATTTAAAAAGAAAACGGACATACATTATATGATAAATGTTAAGCATTTCAGGAATTCTTACATGAATTCAACGTCACCAAGCTTTATTTTATTTTGTAGGTTAGGTAGGACAGAATTTTCCCCTCTCATTAAAAGAAATAACAAGATAAGTGTGGTTAAACATGTGTTAAATCATATTGAAATGCTCTCCAACAGACATTATTACAATAGCTAATTAGAAGAAACAATTTAACACGGCAAACTGATGGGCGTACCATGTTACCAATAACATCACGGCCAGTGTGACGTCTCATCATGTGACATTGTCAATGTCCAGTGATGATTACTAAGACAATGTAAACGTTTAATTCCATAGGCGTATCCTTTACATGCATCTGCAGTGATTATATTCAACATTTGAAATAAATTTTTAACAGTGTTTTAACCTCAATTACAATGAACAAAATACTCTGATATCAAGATTTCACCATATAGTGAAGTGCTACATTGTCTCATCTCCCCTTAGCTAAGGGCAAACATGGTTTACTCATCGCCTCCGTATGTGCAGGCACACAAAGCCCCCACACCATGGTATCACTTCAAGAGTGAGGCATGCTGTTATGTATCCTGTACAGGTGTCAGATAATTTACGCGATTTCTTGATGCAGTACAAGGTTTCCCATTGAAAAACCACACGTAGTAGTAACATGGCTGCCCCATCGACCAGTAGTGATTATGTTAACCAAACCTTAGCATGGTTAATCCCTCCTTTACTTCAAAAAATATGTAGGTAGACCAATTCTTCCAATATAATTCAGTTTTAGCAAACATAAAGAGGTGATATAATTAAGGCAGAAAAAATGCTTGTTTGCATTTAATGGACCAAAATTAATTGGGGTGAAGTGTAGGTCAGATTTTATATTAAAATGTTACCTATTTACCATGACAGGTATACATTTGTTGAATTGATTCCAAAAAGCACCCACAAAATCCAATTACTAAATTTGGATGTTTTAACCAACCCAACGTTTTAAATTAGGGATGGTCAGATTTGGCCAAACAAATATTCTTATTAATCCTAAAGACATCAACTTATCAACGAATTAACAGTTTCGAGGATACCACATTGTGGGCACTTAATCTGCTGTGTAGATACCATAATACCACCCTCTTATAGCAATGCAGGTTAATTTGAATCTGGCATAACCTGATACAAAAAAGCTAATTACAGCTCTGAACACACTACCAGAAACCATAATTCCAAGAAACCTAGAGCAAAAACATTAATTCTCTATACGGCATTTATAATGTACACACGTGGAAAGTTAAAATATTGATTTTAAAAATATTTTTAATTTTTTAAATGATTGTTAAATATCTTGTAAAATATAGATATGTACATATTCTTAACTTAAATAAAAAATAGAAGCAATTTGTTCTTCTCTCAGCTGTGTCTAACAGTAATTTTAATGGATCGTTCACATACAAGAAAAAACTGCCCTCGTAACAACTGCATTTTATCTTAGGATATTAGCACTTCCAACACACACTAGCAAATAAACCCTTAATATGGGTTCAACAATTCAACCTGCAGTTATGCCTAAGCCAGCATGACCCTATTGACATTCTTGGTTCCAACCCGTTTAGAGGCCTATAAGACCCTAGCTTCACACAAAAAAACGGTCAAAGTCGAGGGACGTCCTTTTATTGTTATAGCATTCTTTTATTATGTTAATAAGCAGGAGCGCCGTTCTTCTATGGGAAAGTACAATCTCTTAGCATGTCTCGACTTCAATGCCCGACGATTATTCAAATGGCTCACAATAGGGGGAAGTGGTATCAATTCGTTGATAAATAATTGCCTAATTGGGGGTGGATAAACATTTGTTGCTTTCGTTCCAGTATAAAAGCCAACTCGGACAACAAAAAAAAAGCGCAGTTAAGCCAACTAAGTTCGTCCGGAATCAGTTGGAAAAAAAGGTTGAAAAAATAGCCTATGGACTACTGAGTTTTAAAACATAAACGCTAATTGAATACTGTATTATATCCTAGTTCTAATATACATAACATTTCTGACTTGTAATTATAGTATTATTCATTGATTTGTATCATGTTTATTATTCTGAAGGAAATAAATGATATGGAAACATACAGTGGATACACTTTTTAATACTTTCCAGCACCCTGAAACTATCAAAACATCGCTATAGGCCTGTAGAGTGAGTAGTAAAGTATAAGTGAGTAACATAATTACACGGCGATTTAAAAGAAACAAAATCCACAAAAAAGGAGACGTTTTGTGTTAATACTATTACCATTAAAAGCAAATAGGCCTGAATTGTGGAAAAGAAACATTCAAATATATTCAGATATAATGTTGCCATTAATATTATTGACATTCTAAATTTACTTTTTTATTCTTAACAAATCACGAGTAAGACTCCGCAGATAGCTACAACGTGAAATTTCACTCAATGGACGAAAGGTAGCTCCTCAAGATGAAAAGTCTGAAAAACTTTAACACCCAAAAACAAGGTTTACATTGTAAAATATCCGTCCCATCACCCCCAGTGAAAAACTCGCTTCCGATGCGCTAAAATGCCGAAAACGTTCGTCAAAGATCTAGGTAATGTTCTCTCATCCTTTCCGCTCATTTTAGCGAAAAAAAAAAAATTGTGATGTAGCACCTAGCCGGGGGTTAGGTATGCCGTAAAAAAGTCGTAGGGTAAGGGGGGGTGGTTGCCACCCAAAGGATATTTTATGGTGCATTTTGGAAAGTTTACAGATGGGATTTTGGGGGAAGCAATTCTATGAAGTAAAGTGGTTCCTTTTGCTTACGAATAAGCACATTTATGATAGTAACATATTTTGTTATGTTTTAAATTGTTGAATTCTGTTATACTTGGCGGAGGGTAAGTATTGTTTATACCAATGTTGTTCTTATTGATAATTGCATATAACCTCTTGTAAATCCAGGGTGTATCGGTCTTTTTTGTTACTAGTACTTTTTTTAGCGGAACACATTAATAATTTCTACAGTGCTTAAAGGTTAAGAAGATATCTGTGGTAGGGGTGAGTCAAGATTAAATCCTTTGGGATTTCTCCCCATTCAGAAACGAATAATCGCGATAAATACTTGATTTAATATGAGATACATAACTTTGTAAAAAACATGTAGTATGTGTTAAATTGTATTTATAGAGAAATGCTATTCAACAACAACAAATGATAGCTAGAGATCGCATTACCATTTATATGAACGACAGAAGACAGTGTCACAATCGCGGCATCTATTGGCACTCAGTCAATGATCGATCGCAATCACCCGCAAAAATTAAACCATTAACCTAAGCGCTTGTGAGATGCCAACGACCAAGACGTCCAGAGAGTTTCGCGTATTACCATAATAAAGAACGGAACATTACAATAACAAAGGACGGTTCCTCGACTTTGAACGTTCCGTAGCTTCACCGGTGGACTGATGAATTCAGCGGCCTTTAAGAACTAAAGTTGCATGTGGTGCTGCACTTCATCCGTTAAGACTGCCGAATTCACCGGGTCCACAATGATGTTAGGGTGACTAAAGGCCCAACCCACTCATAATGTTATCCTATGCTGACGCATCCTTGGATTAAAATGAACAAGTGAGATTAGACCCAGTCCAGATCATACCACAACCTAATTGAAAAACAAAATTGTTTACATCTTACAGGATGAAATATAAAGGGGGTTTTTTGTTTTTATTTCTTGTTTTTGTTTTTTATTTTATAGCGGGCATGAGCAAGATAAATTGAGATGGTTCTCTTTGGATTATTCTCCTGATTAAACTACTTTTATGCTGTTAGCTGCATATCCTTCAATCACGTCTGTACAGGTAACTTCTGTGTCTGCTTTACATGAAGGACAGACCCCACGATTGCTATCATATGGATATTCACATGAGCCCACACTGGGTTTATCTGTCCGTACGCCACGTCACATGAATTGTTCAAATTAACTTCCAATATATACAGCTTTATTATCAGGCCTCATAATGCCGTCATGCAAGTATTCACCCCAGTCAACTCTGCCGCTTAAATGAAAGGACATTACCCCACATGCTATTCACATGGACATACATGAGATCACATAGATATCACATGAGTAACACATTGGTTTTATCTTCCTGTCCATGTTTAATTCCATGTAAAGAGATTCTTCAAATATTTAAAAACATTCTTTGAATGCAGGAGTCGCCTTTTTCAACGGCAAATTAAACATGCATATTTGGGGATTTCAGGAAAGCTCCCGGCACAAGTAACTACCATGGTTTATTGACAAAAGAGTTACCCCATAAGTAAAACAGACAGAAACTGGTTGGAATAGACTGGAAATCTGCTCACTAGAACAGAAACCGGATTCAACTAGAAACAAGAAAACCGGATTCATTTCAACTAGAACAAACGGGGTTAACTGGAACAGAAATGTGGTTCGACCATCAGTCATCTCTATTGCACTAGCCAACCCAGTACAGGAGTGTGTTTTTGTCAATTATATTGTATATATAATCTAGATCACAATTTCTTGGACATAGCCCTGATGCATTTGTTTATATTAAATGCACAGGCGATTCTTCTTCATTTTCCAATAAACATTAATCACAGATACGTCCATACACTTGATTGTCAAGCACTATCCTACACTTCAGGGTTTATGACTGCATTAAAATAATATTGACCTGGGACTAATTACTGGTGTAAAATTTTACAACCAATTTCTTATCTTGAAATAATACTGAGCATGGCTTGGGAATCTGCACTCTCCTTTAAGATCTAAGTCCAATAAACTGCCCAATCTGAGAGTTGACCCTGCAGTTATAAAATATAATTTTATAAAAGTTAAAAATTAAGCTCATGTTTGCAGAATGCCTTGTATTGTTAGAAAAAAAAAAAGTTGGCTTCCCTGAACAAACAGTTTAAAGATGCTGCCAGAATTGTTTAGAGTTATTTACTGTGTGCGAGATGTGTGTGTCACAAGGAAAGTGACTGCCGATTGGTTTTTGAGTAAGGTTTGGCATTGGTTTAATCGCACATCAAGCTACCCATAGACTCTGCTCCTTTTATGCAGGGTATCACAGCATGCGTTGCCCAGCTCTGAACAATTCTGGCAGCAACTTAGGTACTCCCATCGCCACCTGGTCCACAAAAAGCTACAACCCCTCACCTCAACATTCAAAATACAAAAAACCCTGGCAGCTGGACATGTGGCCTACAAGTGTAATGGCCGACATGCCACTATTGACTAAACGTCATAACAAGGGTGGTTCTTGAACCAGTGTCTTGCTTACTCATGTTTTACATTGCAATTTGTAATGCTTCAGAATGTAAGAGTGACAAATGCCCCTTTAAATCATCCACCAACCTTGACTCCAATCTGTGTACACTAATGGGGCTTGGTTCAGTGCTTATACAAACCAAGTTTGGTGATGAGGCATTGATTTTAGGAAAAAAAACCCAAAATGGATAGATTTTCAAAGAATGCCCACTTAATCGGCCACAGACCTATCACCTCAATCAGGTACACCACATATGAACCTCGGGCCAGTGGTTCTGATCAAATTTGGCTGCGATTGGCCCAAGCGTTTGGACAGAACAAGAAGAGAAAAATTTCAAAACTTAACCAAAATGACCGGACATACGACATACACCATACACACACAGAAAAAGTGATTTCTTAGTTGATCAAAGCAAGCAGGGAAGGAAAAAAAATGTTAACTTGGCAGCAAAACATATCAAGAGAGTAGCAACTTATCCACCATTCATATCATCATGCATTTTATCCACTAACACAGTGTACAACAATAAATTTTTCTGTTAAAAACAATCCATTAGTCTGAAAGGGGTCGTTTCAGATATAATTTGTTGTAGAAGCTCGGATAGAGCAAGACAGGTTATAAGCATCAAATGGCTAACTATCAACTGAGCCTAAACCACAACATGTTAGGAATGTTTTGATCTGGTGAACTCCCACATGTGACTGATTCCACGAATCTAGCCCACTCTTTACTTATCACACCTTTCTTTCCTCTTTGGTTTCAAAAAAATCCTTTCTCAACTTAAACAAAGTAATGCCCTAGGTACTTATTCTTGGCCTATCGCTTGGAGTTGAGCCTGCCGAGGACAACAAAGATACACCCTAGCTTAACGATGTCTAAACTACATGATGGCAAGTTATGCCCCAGTTCAGTACCCAATACTGACATCATGGGAATCCCTCTCTATAAATATTGTTGTACAGCCATCAGGATTTGTGCGGGCTTCCATGGACGGCTCAGAAGCTCGCTGTTTAAAATCACATTCCCTGGTACGTGATCGAACTTAAAATGCTTCGGTTCGCCGCCACCTTCCACCGGGCTTGCACTGCTTTAGGTTTGGAGTGCACCCCTGTGTACACTAGTATAGACTCCATGGCTCTGAACATTTCTCTTGCAGGAAGGCCGACAGCTGCTCGGGCGTTAGCGACTCGTCCTCCAGTACTAAACCTTTGTCCCGACGCGCTCTCTTGGAACAGTGAGCCCCGTTGGACAGCAGACTTACGATCCATTAGATTTCTTGATTTATTGACTCCTTTGGCTTAGATAATGGTTGTACAGATTTGCCACATAATATCTGTCACTGGATTGTCCCTGAGCCAGAGAAAAAAAATAAAACAGGAGATAAGTGCAGTCTTTGATGTATAGGTCTGTTACTGATATTTTGGGTTTTTCCTTTTGCTCTCAAACAAATAAAAGTAGGGTAATGCACACATGCTTAGTGCTAAGGTTGCATATTTAATTGGGTTTTGGAGGTGTGGTAACAAGCAGTGTGGTTTCAAGGGAATACAATTCAGTAGGTGCAAAAAATGTGCCTGATATAAGGGTAAAAGGGTAGCAAGAAGGGCCTATTCCAGTATGGATATCCCTGGTCTACTTCCTGATTTTACCTCAAACAATTTTACGGAAAGGGGTCCTATCTATTTACTGTTTTATGTAGGGGGTTGACTTGCTTATCATGGTAGGATAGGATTTTCAGAAGAGATATTTCCTCTCACATGGAAGCATATCTCTAAATGTGATACAAATTTGAGTAAATCAAGCTGTTTGGATAGTAAAGCAAAATGGAAACTAAATTGCCCATAGGTCATTTGTATGTTAAATAATGTAGTTGACCACTTTTTGAGATGTTTTTTGTTCATAACATCAAAACGTAAAACTTGGGCCTTAAATTTCACTTTGAATGAGAAAAATATGAACTTTCTTATGGTATCAAAAAGATTTTGACGGAGTAGTAAGTAAAATGGGCGAGGTGGGGACGAGGGTTGGTTGATTGGTACCCACTTTAACACTTGGCTAACATATCGTGGTGGTTTTTGAAAAATATCTGTTTAAATTCACTGAAATGAAAGGGAGGGAATAACTGCAGATAACAAATACCATTCCCTCTTATACTAGTTGAAACCAAGCAGAAAACAAGAACATAGCAAGATATATCAAGTGAAGAAAGCTAATAAACCAAGTTATAAAATAACCAAGCACGGAACACAATAGAACCACTTGAGGGCACTCAATTGAAGTACTTCATTACGTTAGCTTAAAGACATATCAGTGATTTGCTAAATCAGCACATCGAAAAAAAAATCATCAAAAATCAGATTTTAGAGTACGTAACAAGTACAGTATCCTAACATACCCTGGCAAATGATAAGACCAGAAGCAACGAATAAGGACAGAATCGGGATTTAGTTTTAGTCATTACTGTCCGAACGGAACACTTACTCCAACACGTAATGGAATGGAGATCGTATCTTGGAACACCTGCCGTTTTTTCTTTTCTTTCAATCTACAGCTGGAAAAGGTAACTTATGAGAATTCGACAGAATTCTCCTTCACTTTGAAGCTATTCCTGCAAATTTCAAATATTTTTCACATCACTAATAGGTCTTAAAGTGCTTGTTTATCAAGTGGGTTTGCTTGTTTCCTTTTTTGCTTGAGCTTGCTTTGGAATGTTATAGCTTGGTTTGGTTTGATTTTAGCTTGTCTTGGATTAAGTTTTATGGTTAGTTGATGTTAATTTCCCTTTCAACCAAAGGATTAGAGGACAAGACCTTTTTTTCACAAGCAAGCATTTTGTTAGCAGTTGTAAATGCTTGGTGTGGAGTAAATTACAGACATGTGCACACTGGGAGGTGGTGGCGTCTTCGGACATTGTTTTCTGTAGGTCATCGTATTTAATTAAGTCAACACCAGTGCATCCATGACATCAATTTTAAATACCAACGACTGACTGTATTAATTAAACACTGAGGCAGTTTAAATCAATTGAGCATTTGTATTTTAAACACGTTTCCAACACCAGATAAATCAATCTTAGGATAATCACCATAGTTATCATAATGTGTGCAGTAAGTATGTATTACTAAATATTTTGTTTGTTATGAAAAAAATAAATATTTTGTACATAAACTGTGACTATCGGTTCAAAAAGATGTACAATATTTCAGGAGTATAATTCGCGGGGAGTTGGTTATAATCTTATAGCGTTGTCTGGTTGAAGTATGAAGTGGCGGACGCGCGCGTACACCAGTGCCGCCTTTCAGTTGCAGTGGTTGTGCTTTACCTTTGCCACGCGCTGAAAGTTGGTTCACTGGTATTATAAGCCTGAGTCGCACTCATACTCGAGCTGAGACAGAGTATAGGAATGTTTTTGTGTCAAAATATATACACAGGATGTGCTGTGTGTGTTGGGGCCTATAATTAATATTTGTATTTGTAACGCAGCGACATATCCCAGTAAACGTGATCAAGGAGCTGTTGCGGCTGCCATGAAAGGCACTCAGCACATCAGAGAACTAATACCAGAACAGAGTTATGCCAAGAAGCTTCGATTTTAGAAGCCAGGAGGAAACGAGTACCGGAGAAAACCATGCGGGTCGAGTATGGATCGAGAAACAAATTACCATAAAGCCACCGAGAACGAGCGCCTGCCGGGAATCGAACCGAGACCTCATAGGTGAAAGGCGAGGGACGTACGCCGCCAACACGTTCCCCCAAAGTGTTCCTTTACACATTGTCATGGTGCTTCTTGGCGGTTATTTCAAAGTAGGCGCGTCCAAGGAATTCTGAATCAAGGTATGGAATTAGCTACAAAACAATTTACATAGATGTAAATCAGGTTTAAAGATAGTACTCAGTCCCCAACTGGCTTTGTTCCCGCATCGGTATTGATAATCTTTCCCTGACTAGATATCTTACATTGGCCTATAGTGTTTGTAGAGGTCCTTCTAGACCAATTTCTCTCGACAGTTGAGCTAAGACATTCTTGCAAACAATGGTAGGTGATGTGATTGGTTCCCTGTCAGTACCAGTACTCCGATCTTTGCCTGTGATTTTCTGCAAAGACAAAAGCAATTCTGCAGTAAGCGTGTCAAAAAAACCAAAGTGTAGGAAGAAACAAATACAAATTGGAAGGAGCACCAAGCCAGTGGTGAGCACTAAAATGTGGAGTTGGAAGTGGAGTTCCTGGTTTTTGATCCACTCACACCAGGAAAATGGAAACACTATTGTTTAAACAGCAGGAATGGGGACCTGACTCAATTTATAGGTTGGGGAAGGTGAGGTACGAAAGGAGATGAGATGGGCACTAACGTTTTGTTCATCATCCAAAAGCAAGACTCTTCACAATGCCAATTGATATAGAATAGTTGGGCTTAAACTGCACGCACACTACACAAGCAGATGTAAGTGTTGTGTTGTGTCAGGAGTACGTGGTAAAAATGAAATTACTTCATGCGTGGATAAACAAAAGCCAAATAATTTTTGCCTTTTAGGGGATGAACAAAGTATAACCTTATATGCTGGTGCCCCTAGAAAAGGGTGGACCGCTAATATCCACAGTCTGTTGCCCAGTAATTGGGGGTGTCTGCGGGGAAGTATACGGCCAAATACTAGCCACAACAAGTCTGGTGAAATTTGTTTCATGATGAACGCCGATTAATCAGCTATAAGGAGTGCTCCAATGGGCTGATCCATTAACCAATGGGGAGTTCATTCATCAAGCTTCAAGGCAGGGCTAAAGTAAACCATACAAATGCAAGAATGTTTGATCTGGTGAACTCCCACATGTGACTGATTCCACGAATCTAGCCCACTCTTTACTTATCACACCTTTTCCTTCCTCTTTGGTTTCAAACAAATCAGTTCTGACTTAAACAAAGCTAATGCCCTAGGTACTTATCTTGCCTATCGCTTTGAGAGTTTGAGCCTGCCGAGGCCAACAATAGATACACCCTAGCTATACAAGATGTCTAAACTACATGATGGCAAGTTATGCCCCATTTCAGTACCCAATACTGACATCATTTGAATCCCTCTCTCTTAAATATCTGTTGTACAGCATCCAGGATATTGTGGGCTTCCATGGACGGCTTCAGAAGCTCGCTGTTAAAATCAAAGTCCCTGTGTCCGTGATCGACTAAAATGTTCGGTTCGCCGCCACCTTCCAAGGGCTGCACTGCTTTAGGTTTGGAGTGCACCCCTGTGTACACTAGTATAGACTCCATGGCTTCTGCACATTTCTCTTGCAGAATGTCCGACAGCTGCTCGGTCGTTAGCGACTCGTCCAGTCCTACAACTTTTTGTTCGTCGACTTCGCTCTCTTGGAACAGTGAGCCCCGTTGGACAGCCAGGACTTTACGATCCATAGATTTCTTGATTTTATTGACTTCCTTTTGGCTTAGATACTGGTTGTACAGATTTGCCCCATAAATATCTGTCACTGGATTGTCCCTGAGCAGAAAAAAATAAAACAGTAAGATACATGCAGTCTTTTATTTATAGGTCTGTTACTGATATTTGTTGTTTTCCTTTGCTATCAACAAATCAAGTCAGGTAATGCACACACTGCTTAGTGCTTAAGGGTGCATTTAACTTGTGTTTTGGAGGTGTGTAACCAGCAGTGTGGTTTCAAGGGAATAAGTTCCCAGTAGGTGCAAAAAATGTCCTGATAGCAGGGTAAAAGGGTGCAAGAAGGGCCTATTCAGTATGAATATCCCTGGTCTACTTCCTGATTTTACCCTCAAACAATTTTACGAAAGGGTACTACTATTTACTGTTTTTATTAGGTGGGTGACTTGATCATGGTAGGATTTTTCATAAGTATGATATTTACTCTCTCACATGGAAGCATATCTCTAAAATGTGATTACAAATTTTGAGTAAATCAAGCTGTTTGGATAGTAAATGCAAAATTGTGAACTAAATTGCCCCATAGGTCATTGTATGTTAAATAATGTAGTTGACCACATTTTGAGATGTTTTTGTTCATAACATCAAAAGAAAACATTTCTTGGGCCTTAAATTTCACTGTTGTAATGAGAAAAATATGAACTTTCTTATGGTATCAAACGATTTTGACGGAGTAAAATGGGGGTGGGGACGAGGTTGTTGATTGGGTCACCCACCTTAATGCTTGGTGTGTAAATACAGACAATGATGCACCTGGGAGGTGGTGCTGTCTTCGGACATGTTTTCTGTATGTTGATATTATTTTAATGTAATGTCAACACAGTGCCATCATTACATCAAATTTTAAATTACCCAACTGACTGACTGTATTAATTAACCACTGAGGCATAATCAATGCAGTATTTGTATTTTCTAACACCGCTTTCCAACACCAGATAACTCAATCTTAGATAATCACCCTAGTTATCATAATGTGTGCAGTAAGTATGTATTACATAAATATTTTGTCTGGTTATGAAAGAACTAATAAAATATTTCGTAAATAAACTGTGACTATCGGTTCAAAAAGATGTCCAATATTGTCAGGCGTATAATCGCGGTTATAATCTCTATACTTTGTCTCGTCTGAAGTATGAAGTGGCGACGCGCGCGTACACCCAGTGCCGCCTTTCAGTTGCAGTGCGCTTGTGCTTTACCTATGCACGCGCTGAAAGTCGGTTCAATGTATACGCCTGCGTCGCTACTTCATACTTCGAGCTGGACAGAGTATAGGACTGTTTTTGTGTCAAAATATATGCACATGATGTGCTGTGTGTGTTGTGGCCTTAAGTATTTCCTTTACACATTGTCATGGTGTTTCTTGGCGGTATTTCAAGTAGGGTCCAAGGAATTCTGAATCAAGGTATGGTAATTAGCTACCAAAACAATTTACATAGATGTAAATCAGGTTAAAGATAGTACTCAGTCCCCAACTGGATTTGTTCCAGCATCAGGTATTTGATAATCTTTCCCTTACTAGATATCTTACCCTATGGCATATAGTGTTTGTAGAGGTCCTTCTATACCCATTTCTCTCGCCAGTTGAGCTAAGACATTCTCTGCAAAATGGTAGGTGATTTGACTTGGTTTCCCTGTCAGTACCATGTACTCCAGATCTTTGCCTGTGATTTTCTGCAAAGACAAAAGCAATTTCTGCAAGTAAGTGTCAACATTTGTAGGAGAAACAACTACAAACATTTGGAGGAGCACCATAGCCAAGTGGTTAGAGCACTCAACTTTGGAGTTGGAAGTTCACTGGTTTTGATCACACTCACACCAGAAAATGGAAACACTATCTGTTAATCCAGCAGTGAATGGGGACCTGACTCAATTTAATAGAGTTGGGGAAGGTGAATGGTAACGAAAGGAGAAGATGAGATGGGGCACTCTATACTTTGTGCATCATCAAATAGGCAAGACTCTTCACAATGCCAATTGATATAGAATAGTTTGGGCTTAACTGCAAGCAACACGACCACAGCAGATGCAAGTGTGTGCTTGTGTCATGAGGTACGTGTGTAAAAATGAAATTACTTTCATGCGTGGATAAACAAAAGCCAAATAATTTTTGCCTTTTAGGGGATGAACAAAGTATACCCTTCATATGCTGTGCCCCTAAAATGGTGGACCTCTAATATCCACAGTCTTGTGCCCAGTACTTGGTGGGTGTCCTGCGGAACGTATACTGCAAATACTCGCCACAACAAGTCTGGTGAAATTTGTTTCATGATGAACGCCGATTAATCAGCTATAAGGAGTGCTCCAATTGGCTGATCATTAACAACGTGGAGTTCATTCATCAAGCTTCAAGGCAGGGCCTAAAGTAAACCTACTAAAATGCAATACTACAGCATGAACAACCTTACAAAGAATTTCAATACAAAAACATCTCATCAACACATCTAGGATTTTGAAATATGCTCTACCGGTCGGTCAATATTTTTTTGTCTCAAGATCTGGAGATTTTTTCAACCAATCAGCGATGAGCTCATAACAAACTCCACCAGACTTGTTGGGTGAGTATTCGCAGTATATGTACCCGTAGGGACACCCACCAAGTACTGGGTACGAGACTATAAATATCCATTGCCCTACAGCCTTTACCTATTATTTTTCAGATGACCTTTGACCTCATTAACATATGAAGGTTCCAAAGCTGCATCCATGACCCAAGTTTAGTCGTCATTATGTTTTGATGAATCCAAGCGTGAATTTTAACATATTGAACTTGACTGCATCTCACCCAATATTTTTAGAATTCATAGCTCTACCAATAAATATGGGCTCAATCAATCCAAAATCTAATTACACACTTGATCTTAGATGACCTTTGACATCAGTATGTGAAATTTGACCTCATTACAAGATCTTTGACTTCATTAACATAGCAGCATCTGCAACCCACTGGACTTCAACCCCCACTCAAGTGCATACTTTAACACCCCCAAAAATAAACCACACAACAATTCCATGACTGGTAGGTGTCTCCTAAGGCAACCACACACAGAAAAATATCAATCACCAGTTTGCTCCAAGGCTTATCTTAAGGGTAGTGTCAACCTTGAGCTCCGCGTATCTATTTTGGTTGTAACTTGCAAATATGTTGGATTATGTCTGTAAAAGTATACATTGCTAGAAAGAAAATTGGAAGTGAAACCCGAGGGATGATTGGCATCAGGAGATTAAGGTAAAACTTTCCGTATTTTGAGAAAAAAATACTAAAAAAAACATGATTTTGCCCCAAAATTTTCAGGACAGAAAACAAAAACCCAAATGTGGAATTTCATGATTTTTATGTTATTTTTTAGAAAACAGAACACAAATTTGTCTCGGGACTTTTTTTCATTTTTTAGAAATAGGAGATACTTTCGAAAATAAGGAAAAAATGTCCAAAAAAGTGTTGATTTTAACTTTTGCTTTCCACAAATTTGAGTTATATATTGGAGAATATCTTTAGTTAGAATCGAAAAATGAAAAAAAAATGAGAAAACCGTCCCTAGGAGAGAGACCGATTGCTATCGTATGAAAGTTAAAACCTTACCTTTTACTTAGGTATTTTTGGAGTTATCTGTCTGAAAATTTGCCAAAATTTTGCGAAAATTGAAAAATTGAGAAAATTCCGTGTGTTAGTTAAAAACAAGTGACTTTACGCCATTTCAAGCTGGCTCTTTCTCAAATAACTTATCTTTGAACTTCAAAATGAGTATGTTGCTGTTGTAAGTGATTGAAAACTACACCTTTTGCACTATTGAATCAAACATTCTTTTGTCAGAGAAATTGAAATTTCATCTGTGTCTAAATAGCGGCTTTGTTTAATTTCAAATATGTTTTTATGTTGTTCAAGATGCGTTCGCGCAAAAGTAATTAAAAGCACGCGCACGCTTCATTAAGCAGCAAAAATTCACTGCGCGACGTGATGATGCGTCGCTGCGCCTGACGGCGTGGAATGTGATTAAAATTCCCGCCGTTTAAGACCATGTGGTTTTTGTGACTTAAATGGTCAAATAGCTGTTTTAAACGGCAAAAAATACAATTTCAGGATTGTCTGCATTGGATACCCTTTGTTGGTGGTAAACGATTGAACACAGGTTGATGTTTAAAATGGTTGCAAAAATCAGAAATTCGTGGAAAAACAAAAGCACTAGAGTTTTGACACTACCCTTAAACCCATTTTTAATTGTAGTGTGGTAGGGTTACAGTCAATTTCATTTTTATTAGGATAACTACTCAAAACTAAACTAGAAGTGACAATTCCCCTCTTGAGAGCCTTAAAGTTCACACATAATCAAGGTCAAATCTGATTATCCAACCACCTGATCAGACTACATGTGTTATATCATTTGAAACTGTTGAAAATTACACCAACTCCCCCAATATTGGCTTCCAAGGTTATAAGCAGAAGTTCATTCTTTCATATTCTGACAAAACACTGAATCTAATGTATACTCACATTGTATAATGTCTCTAGGCACACAAGAAAAGAGCCATGTCCCAACCTGTACAAAGATAATACAACAATGTTTTACTTCTACCTCTAGGTCGTCCAATTATATGGGTAGAATAAAGACCATGGTCCAAGCAATTGACAAAATCAGTATATGCATTTAAAGCTGAAAAAAGAAAGATGTCACATAATTAATGCAAGCTGCACTAAACAAAGAATGAGCTTATAATGAGACACGAGGACATTTCCAGAACGAAGCGCCCCCCCCCAATTTTTCAAACCCGACATTTTTGCCTATTTGGAATGCTTACCAATGTATAAGATCACACATGAAGTGAATAAGCCAAATACATGACCTTTGTGTAATAAGATGATATAGTATTTTCTGTTGTACACAGCAATTCAAAGCATGGTTTTCTATAGGGACGATTACGATAGCGGGCAAGTTCAAAACAATGTTTGCGGTTTTCTTTTGTACTACGACCAAGTGTAATTTGTATTCTCAACAAAATCTCCTCCTGTCACTTAAATCCTGTCACTTTAAGTGACTCCTAAAGGACTTTACCTCTATATCTGTAACCCATCATTAGCTCACTTGTTTTATTGCATTTAAGCATTCAAGTATAAACCCGATCTGTCACTATGCACAAAACTAGACAAAATTTAAACCAAAAGTGCATACCAATGTTTGACACGCACACACACACACGCACCCCATGCATCCACCCACCTCCCCCACCCATGCAGAAACATGAACAGTCCATGTTTTCTGACTATGTCTAGGACATGGGAAATAACATTAGCACACACATATAAATCAGGGTCCTGCATTTATTTGGGGTTATAGTAGTATGTTCCATGGTTGGATAGTAAGTGGCCAAGTCCGTGTTCACTGGTTCATTTCAGGTTTGTTTGTTTGTTTATTTATTCTTTACCCTGGGTCCATATTCAAATCATAGGTTCTCATTTGGCACTAAACATGTGTGTGTGTGGGGGGGGGGGGGAGGAGGGGGGACCTGTGATGCTCCTGATCATGAACCTGACTATTGAAAGGTCCCTGACATGCATGACACAGACATACTCTTGCATCCTGCACTTTCATTTGACATATTCAAAAATAGGTATCTACCTGCCAACAATGTAGCACGTGTTTTATGAGTCTGCTGGATTGATCAAAATTAAAGCTGGTTAAAGCTGGTTTAGAGTATATTCAATGCAAGTTTCCATATATAGTCATACATGCTGCATTTCTTTGGAAAAGCTAGTAGCTGTAATATTTGTTAAATGTTGAGGCAGTCAAAAAAAAATAGCAACATGATACCGGTAGAACCAAGGAAGCAAGCTTGAATGATTTTTTGTTCTCCTGGCATGCTATTGGCGATGTCATTGTAAAAATTATTCTCTTCCCCTATTTTACTTTAGTAAATGATTATACCCTTTTATATGAGATGAATGAAATAACAAATCCAAACAATTTTTCCTTTTTGTAAATGATCATAATCTTTGAAAGAAGAGAGTATTTTTACTTGTAAATGATTATACCCTTTGAAAGAAATGCAAAAAATAATTTTTACTTTTTGCAAATTATTATATCATTTGAAAGAAATAAATTCAAACAGTGATTTTGACTACTTTTTAAAATGATTATATCTGATGAAAAAAAAATTGGCTTAAAGGGGCTTGTTCCGATTTATGTGTATTGCGTACTCTATTTGATATGAGAGCCTAGCACGCCTCGCGGTGATTCTGCAAAATCTTGCAAAATCAGCCCATTTGGACAAGTTTCAGCCTTTCAGCCCCCGGTAATTTTGATGTTTTTCAAATCCTGGATCCGCCCCTGCATACACCCCCCTCAAGTACCGTGGGAAACAAACTTGCGGTTTTTATGGTTGGCATGTTGCAAAGCCCTAATTCAATACTGTTTCTAATATGAATGTTTAACAACTAAAACCGCATTTTTTGTTATACTTGGAATGAAATGGATTTGAAGGCGCAAATTTCAGGACGACAATGAGAAAAATACGGCCTTTCATCGATCGATACTACTTCCGGGGGGGGGGGGTAAATCAGGGGGTCCCCAAATACGATCAGAACACGCACCTTTAATTACATTGTACCCTTTGCACTTATCTGTATAATATGCTTTATTCCCATAACAAAATAAAGAACGTTATACAAGAGGTGGGAAGGATATCATGTAATTATTGAAAAAAACCCAAAAGAATAAAAATGTTTATTTCCCAATAATGCCAGCTGCTACTTTCCAAAATGTGGTATGTTTTTGTGTAAAACAAGGCACAGTTTTCCGTCCAAATTCCCAAAAGTTCCCGGGGAAGGAACTTCCCAAATTCCCCCTTTTTCATGCCATGGCTAAGAGATACAAACGGTGTTCAATTCTTACTTTTTGGTATAAATTATTATACCTTTGCAAGAAGGAAGAAATTTAATGCCATAAATGATTATGAGCTTTTTGTATACCGGTATTTTAAACCAGTTATGCATGCCGACCTAGTGCTCTCAGTCTAGTCTTTACTGTATCATGTACCCTTTTACGTGTTGTATTAGCCTGCACTAGGTTAGGCGAACCTGCATCACAGCGTGTGATGCCAGTATATTCCTACAGCGCTGTAATGAGACTACGAGAAACGATGAATTTTACTCTTCCTAATACACTACGATTTTTAGTGTCGAACGAAGCATTTTATCCTTGGATTTTGACTAGAAAATGAATACAAATTCACGCTGAAGTCACGTACTGCTTTTACGCAGGAATTCGTAGTATGCTTCATGTGCTATATGTAAAATGGTTTTGGAAAATGTGAGATAACACAGACACCGCAGAGAAATGGGGAGGGCTGCCATTGAAATGGTATAGGGCATGTACTATAGGCTAGCACTCGCAATTCCAAGAATACACTTCAGGCCGAACCGCGCCAGAAAGACCCAAAATGCAAAAAATGCGAAGTTGAGGTTGCAGAACTAATTTACACCTTTTGAAAGGAAAAGAATCCAAACACATTTTCCTCTATAAGGTTTAATTCTCTTCCTAACATGTTCAGTGATATAAAAAAAAAAAAAAAAAAAAAAAAAAAAAAAAAAACAATCACGTCTCGTGAACAGACTTGGAGGGTCAACATTGCACATCAACTAGTCCTTTGTCAAATTCCCCTTGGTAGTGGGCCTCTGCCCTCCCACCACAAATCCTATTGCAGCCAAATCCGGTATAGGTGTAGGGGATGATTTCCGGTTTGCTCTCCGGCATACCGTTTGTCATCAGAACATCTAAGATCCTCTGGAGACTGGTATCCCACCTCACATTCTCACCAAACAGAACTACGGCATCAATCTTTGGTAGGTGCTTCTTTTGCCTAGACTGGAAGGAATATTTCATTGTAACAAAAAACATTTTTAGATTTTGCAGTATATGTACTGCATTCACATAACCAGGTTGTTCTGGCTTATACTCTTCCAGGTCCACACCACTAAAATATGCATCTACAGCTGACGTCAGATCAAATTTCCCTGTTGAAATCGGGCGTTAGTCTATCTGGTCCGAATTGAATCTCCGAAATGCGACCAAATTGTTTTTTGGCTGGAGTTATTACCAATCATAAAGCCTGAGATTATTTAGAGAACTGCAATGTTCAAAGAAAACACTGCTTGCTACTTTTAGAAGATTTTTGTGCCTTTTCATGCAGGACCTAACTGTTATGGGCTGGGAAATTAGTTGCACTATGAGGTGTTATACCACATGCCCATCACCGTTGGCCATTTTGCCAAAGTTACCGGTAAATACTTTTGGTGATTTTTGCATCTGCATTAAGTAATATGAGGGAATGAACTTCACATAAATGCTGGGTTGGGTACCCAGTTCCAGAAGCTAGCTGGAAATTTTTGTTGTTGGTACATTCACATGGTCGTCTGTGCTCCCCATCTCAAACAGCCTGGCTACGCCAACTGTTAGCTCCAGGCTGTTAGGTTACTATACATAAACATGTAAGAGATGGATTTAGCAAGTGTGAACCTACAGGTATCACACTTTCGTACACACCTGTGAAAAAGTAAGCAATTTCATTGCTGATGCTGTTTCAATTCGACAAGTGATCCCAGTAGTACGCGCTGCGTATTGACGTTATTTGGAGGTTTAAATCGCTCACGTCACACCGCGTTTTGCTACATTCGCGGCACCTGCTAAGTTAGTCTCGTTCGTTGCGTATGTTTCGGTGCGATCACTGGTTGCTCGATTTGTTTACTGGGTGATGGCAGTCTTTCTTGTTGTGATTTTAGCCATAAGAATCGCAAAATTGGGTTAACGATGACCTTCAACTATTATAAAACTGTTTAAAAATGAGTATAAAGGTAAGAATTTTGGGAACCGGTACTCGTTCTTCCACTGACATAAATATGTTATCGTCTTGGATTCAATTCGTTGTCAAGAGAGTACCGGTTCCCAATCTTACCTTTATTCCTCCCCATCTATGTCAATCAGAAATGCTGATTATTTTGATTCATTAAGTTTATGAACTAAACAAAAGGTCTGAACATCCTAGAATGCAACCGTTTTTGTTAGAATGACGATTAAATCCCATCGTTCCCTCTTAAGAAAAAAAAATACCACATGACAAAAATGTTGCGATTTTAAGTACAGTTTGATGTGTTTTTAAGGAACTAAAACTCCCCCAAAGCTGAAATAATGTTTTCTACAAAATACCTTGAAATATTAAAATCGGGGATCGCCGATCTTAAAAATTTGCGAGCAAGTACTTACTTCAGCACTTGGTGGCCTTCTCTTATGATCTACCATGTCTAGATGTGGAAACATGTCCCGGATTTCGTCAACTGTTGTTACGTTGGTAAAACCAAGCCTATGCGAGAGCTCTGTCAAGGAAAACTTTATGACACATCAATTTCTGATTGGGATAAATTGCTGCATTTTCACTTACCCTTGTACTTAGTTTTAAATTCTCTACCAAATAAAAGGCCACATTAATTACAAAACAAAATGTCATGATTTGAAAAATCTAATTTGAGATAAGTGGGAGCTTTTCTCAGCAACAATTTGAACTTTTCGGCACACATGTGACTTTTTCTATGGCCATGTCAAGATACCGACATTTTTCCTTTAAAATATCGGCAGTGATAAAACAAGTAAATTTTCACACAGCTGGTTATAACTTGAGACTTTCTATGCATAAATTGGCATAAAATTCCCCACACATGTGACTTTTTCGATGACTATGTCATGGCAACAGAGATTTTTCCTTTCAAATATTGGCAGTGATTAAGTAAATTTTCACACAGCTGGTTTTATAACTTGAGACTTTCTGTGCATGAATCAGCATAAAATTCATCCACACATGTGACTTTTTCTATGACTATGTCATGGTGACAGACATTTTTCCTTTAAAATATTGGCATTAAACAAGTAAATTTTCACACAGCTGGTTATAACTTGAGACTTTCTATGCATAAATCAGCATAAATTAAAACACAAAATATCATACACGTAAACTAGCTGATATGTAACACATGTGACCATATTCTTGAAAGAAAAAATGAGCCAGGGGCTCAGTCAGTGTCTCTGTGAAAAAAGTATGGGTGGGTAATTCCTTGAAAAGGAACAAAAATCTGAAATGGGTACAATGGATCTTTTTGTCTGTAATCATACACATGACTGAACTTTGATGACCCTTTTCAACACACTTAAAGCAATAACAGCACTTTTTTGAAGAGCGCCCCCAATTTTCCGGATATTTTGAGATTTTGGCACATTTGAATTGGTAATTGACTAGCAAACAATACCTGTGAATGGTAAAGGTCAAAACTCTCTATGTGTCGCAAAATAATTTTGTATTAGAATAATTAATATCGGAGATCTCTGATAATAATTCAATGGTTGCTGGAAACGTCCTTCTAATATGGAATAGCCGAGATATTGCGCCATGTACGTGTCTACGCTCATCCATTAGTTGTTCCATCGGTTCAGGCAAGTCAAGTTAGAGATCATTTTCATGAGGTGACACTATTTCATCATGGACAGACATAAATTTTGCGTTTCCAGCTCCGCCATTAAATTACAATCTGCATCCCAATTCTAATTACAAAATCACTTCTTTTATGACAAATATGCATTTTGAGCATTACCAGTATAGTTAACTAGACAATTACCAACACAACTGTGCAAAAATCTCAAATTTTAAAAATTGGGGGCGCTCTTCAAAAAATGTGCTGTTATTGCTTTAATGTCTGTGAAAATATAAATTGTTATTTTGCTCACACAAGCACTGTCCTATGGGTCAATTTGGTACACATTTTTTTGAAAGAAAAACATCTTGGCTCGGTCAGTGTCACTTTTGGAAACAATATGGGTGGGTAATTCCTTGAAAAGAACAAAAAAATCTGTTATTGTTACAATGAAACTTTTTGTCGGTAATCATACAGATGACTGAACTTTGATGACCCTTTTCTAAACACCAAATGTGTGTGAAAATATCAATTGTATTTTGCTCACACACGCAGTGTCCTATGGGTCAATTTGGTACACAATTTTTTGAAAGAAAAATATCTTTAATCTAAAATGAGCCAGGGGCTCGGTCAGTGTCACTGTGAAAAAGGTATGGGTGGGTAATTCCTTGAAAAGGAACACAAATCTGAATTGGGTACAATGGATCTTTTCCCTGTAATCATACACATGACTGAACTTTGATGACCCTTTTCAAAACACTAAATATCTGTGAAAATATAAATTGTATTTTGCTTACACACACACTGTCCTATGGGTCAATTTGGTACACATTTTTTTGAAAGAAAAATATCTTTAATCTAAAATGAGCCAGGGGCTCGGTCAGTGTCACTTTTGAAAAAGGTATGTGTGAATAATTCCTTGAAAAGAACAAAAAATCTGAAATGGTTCAATGGAACTTTTTGTCTGTTATCAATCACATGACTGAACTTTGATGACCCTTTTGAAAACACTAAATGCTCACCACATGCACTGTCCTATGGGTCAATTTGGTACACATTTACAATTCTACCACCCAAATAGCCGGACTGATACAACTCATGTTTAATCGGTTGTTTTTGGTGATGTCCTTGCATGTGAAGGTAAAAACATTATTCAAAATTGGAGCATGATCAGGTCACCTAGCTGTAATGATATACTAAATTTGTTCAAAACTTCAGAGGGTGTGTATTTAAGAATATGGCTCAAACGTCTCCAAATATAAAGACCTACAAAAAACGGTCCTGTTTTGCCTAGATCTGCATTTAATTATCACTATATAAGATACATTTAGCAATTTCCCCCACCACATGTCCTTGTCCTGACACTAGCACATGCTTGTCGTGGAATTGTGGAAAATCCGTAAGGGCTGTGGGACATGATGACTTGGTCTGATGATACCGGCAAAGAAGAAAACAATAACATATTTATTTATTTATAACATAGTTTTTTATCTCTTTGCTCTTACTTTAATATAGGTAATTATTCCATGGCACTCATTACCATAACCACTCTGGTAGAAGCCCACCTTCGGTATAAGCCCACCCCCAATTTTAAGAAATCCAGGAGCAAAGCCGACACTGCTGGTATAAGCCCAGGTGTGTAATTTTAGCATTCAGGAAACAATGTGGCAGTCATTCACAAACAAAATTACATTTCAAAACTTGGAACTTTTCTATAGAGCCATCAAAGAAGGGCCCGTGCATTGGGATGGCTTATTTAAGGGATAGCGCGATTTGCTAACCGAAACATCGAAAAATCATCAAAATTCATATTTTTTGTATTTTTTTATTGGCAATGGATATGCGAACATATCCTGCAAATGGTTGGCTTAAAATCCGTGATTAAATACAAGGCAGTACTTTTTTCTGATGCTGTAATTTCTATACGTGCGTATCAAAATTCCGACTTGAGATCAAAAAGCTTTCCCTTTGATATCCCACATTTTAAGTGTATATTGTGCACCATGATCAATACCAGTTTAACCTCCAAACACAAACATTTAATTGTGGTTGTTCATTCTGTTCTGGTGTAAACGCAAATCAGCTGTTAGTGTAGATTTTGAGAACGTCATCACTGTATGTTTATTTTTGTGGACGACGGTATACAAACTTTCCTCAATTACTCATTTTTTTCACTATGAGTGGTTTGCTTCTACATTAAAGCATTTGTATGGAATTGTACACACACTATTCCTACTTATAATTGAAAAACCTACATTTTCCACATTTTTCCATTCTCTCGCATTATCGCTGCTAATCCTTTATAGAATTACTTTGAGGAGTGATGTGAAAATTGAACTTCTGCTATAATAAAAGTGTACTAAAATGGCTGTGATATATGCTCTTGACAGATATTGCCATTTTGTCACTCTATACTGCTCCCTAGTTCTAGCCCCTCCCTGGTATAAGCCACCCTTTGAGTAAAATCGTTCTTTTTGGGGGGTGGGCTTATACCCCAGTGCTTACGGTATTTTTTTTCTTGGGTAGGTAATATTCATTTTTCACCTAGAAAATGCACCAAAATGGGGCCAAACCCCGTGTGTTTTTTCACCAAAGCAAAGAGGCAGATCATTAGAGTTTCTTAATTATTTAAAGGACTCTCTCATATTTATTGAAAACTGATAAAATATCCAGAAAACACCATAAACTACCATTATGGTCTATGCTTGCAATTCATACAGCATGAAGAGCATTTTTTAAAGTATGGTTACCAATTATTATGATTGATTTAAGGTGCAAAGAAGAGATTTGACATGTGTCCCTGAAAATTGAAAGCCCTGATTATTTGTACTGACACACCATTTTCCATCGGAATTATTCCCATCTGAAAGGGTTTTGCTTTAAAATTATTTCTTTGGTACAAAAGTTGCAAAATTTCTACTTTCATATTGAAGCAAATTATACATTGGCTGAATTCAGCCTATGTTTTCACCTTTTGCTTTTACTTTCGAGACAATTCTGTAGCCAAATACAAGCTCAAGACATCCACTGAATGTCTATTCTTTATGAAATCACTACAAATGACACAATGTATGCCTCAACATTTCTCACTGCACTTTGATGGTTGTTAAACTTTGACTTAACTGTAGGTAACTCTGGTATAAATTTAGTAAAAGAACTAGAATTTTGCGGTTCTCGGCTTTTGCGCTCGCTATATTCAAGAATATAGGCTGTGGGCAGCTCCATGACCTTTGACCTTGGCATATGACCTTTGACCGCATCAACATATGAGGGATCCCTTGATGCACCTATGACACAAGTTTGGTTCCAACTGAACTTCAACTTTTTCAATTTTGTAAAAAAACTTTACGTAATTTTTAAAAACTTAACGTTTTAGCATATTTTCAACTTGACCTCACATGACCTTTGACCTTGGCATATTATGTTTGACCTTATCAACATATGAGGGATCCCATGGTGCACCTATGACACAAGTTTGGTTCCAATACGTGGATCCTGGGTTTTCTACCGAAAATCATTTTTTACTGAAATTCCCATCCCACAATGCACCAATGATGTACGAGTAGATAAAATAAATAGCGCATATATATTCTATGGTGTTTTGTATCATACGGTCATTTTTCTGTCATAACTGTGCGAAAACCGTTTGCTGTACATAATTTTACAAGTAACAAGTACTCTTTGATTGCCTTGTAATTTTTGCGCCACAAAAGGTGCACTTAGTTAAAGGTAGGCCGCACTAAACCGCGAGCGTGCATGGAGTGATGCATCTACTCGTACATCATTGGTGCATTGTGGGATAGGAATTTCGGTAAAAAATGATTTCCGGTAGGAAACCCAGGATCCACGTATTGAACTTCAACTTTTCAATTGAGGTCAATTTTTTTAAAAAATTAATGCAATTTTTAAAAAAAACTTAACATTTTAGTGACACACACATACACCCCTACACACACACATACACCCCTACACACACACATACACACGCACAACGGATTGCTAAGTGGACCTCCAGCTATAGCTGGCGGCCCACAAAAAGGTTTACATACTAGGAATAGTTCATGGTAGAACACCAGTGCTGTCACCTTTGGAGCCTACTTTTATACATTTGAAGATAGCACTCCGGGTATATTTCTCTCCTACAGACCTATAGAAACCAATGTATTTTGGGGGATGTCCCCACATGTCCAGTTCTACTGACAACTACCCATGGCCAGTTCTGTCAGTTTATCATAACATGGAAATGTTAAGGCATACTACCACACATATGTTACTTGTTTAAGCATAGAGCTATGGTTGTCAACATAGTCTGTAGTGAATTAGGTCACAGGGAAATGGCAAATAGCGTTGCAGGTTATGTATGGAAGCTGCCAGAAAAAAAATGCTGGCTGCCCTGCAATTGCACTGCAGTCAGAGCTAGTAGCAGCTTGACTTGCCCTTTGTTCTGAACTGGGGCCAAATAAAAGCAACAAAAGTGTTTACCAGTGATGTGTGAGAGACTTACTTTGAAGTGATTTTGTGTATAACTAATTGTTTCTTTTTTCTTTGATTTTCTAAGTGTGTTTGTGTGTGTTGTTGTTGTTTTTTGAGGGGAAGACCTTATAAGCAACCTTATTATTTTAGATATTATAATATTTATAACTACCACGTCAGTAAAATGTCACATTTTCTAACAGGCTTCAACTTAAATATTACGTCGTAGCCTTGGGCAAAAAAAGTCTGTCTCACTCCCAGAACATTGCACTGTGCACATATTTTTTTAATAAGCATTTTATCTCATTTCTTTTGTTTTATAGGTTTTCATCTAAGAGAATAATGTTCTGCAAACAGGATGTAATGTGCTTCAAAACAAATGCCAGAAATGACTTCATGCCATGCCCAAAAGGAAAAATGGTCTTGAAAATGAATCCAGGAACACTTTGGAAAAAACAAATGAGTCATGGTTCTGAATGCATTGGTTTTTTCAAAGTTCCTATTTTTTTTTACATTCTGCTGCGCATTAGCAGAAGTGCGAGTTTGTTTTTGTTTCAGACTTCTTCAGGGCTGCATTGGGTGAAGAGTGGTGTCAGAAGCCTAATTTCCAAGGGGCAAAATGGCTAATGTCACCCTGCTGGGCACCAGGAGACTCGAGCCCTAGGATAAAACAAAGGTGCCAAGTAGGAAGATCCCGTACAAACTGCAAAATTGCTTATTTCGATGAAGATTAGTTAATCTTGGGAGTTTGTGAACTGATTTGTCTCCAAAAGTAAGGGCTTGGGAACTGAAATTTTGAGAAATAGCAGGCTTGGGAGCTGAAATTTGGTTGAAATTCAGCTTCTGAGTCAAAAATTTTCTGAAAAGGGGACATTAAGAACTGAATTATGCTTCAACTGGGGGTCTTGGGAACTGCTGGAGAGATAAGAAATGGGAGAAAAAAAAAAAAAAAAAAAACTTTACTCAAACCAAATGTCAAATCTGTTGGCTAGCAAGACTGCTACTGCTTCATGTAAAACAAGCCAATTAAGCACGCAATTGATTTTGTGAATTTTGCAAAGGCATCTTAGGCCTATAGATTGACAACATTAAATTGTACAACATTAAAAAGTATATTATAAGAAATGTAGAATTTCATCGTCATTTTTTTTTTGACTAAAAACAAAAATACCGCAGTGGAGACATTGATTAGTAAAGATATATGTAGACCACCTATGGTGGTATCCTACATGGCCCATCTGCTGTGCTTTTTCACCACGCTATGTTACCATATGTCAAAGATTTTGATCAACCTTGGTAGATCTAACTGGTGCTATAGAAGAATAAATATGAAATTAAACATTCAAATTCGATTGTGTTGTAGACTTACTACAGTTCACCATTTTTAAAAAAAAAAAAAAAAAAAAACCCATACCCCCCCCCCCCCCCATCTGAGGATAACTCTCACCTACAATGGCGGGTTCATACTTCATTTGGCAAATGCCTGCCAGTGGTATTATACTATTTGTCAAAGTACCTTTTACAAGACAAGCGTACTTTAACCGTGGTGCGCGTAAATGGAGGCATGCGAGCGACTGCTAAGCCCCGCCCCTTCTGGATGTCGCGCGCGTACGGCTTGTAAAAGTATTTTGATAAACAGTAGCCTTTCACACACACTTTTCACGCAATGTATACATTTATGCACTCGGCACATAAAGCATGTTCAAAAGGCTAGCGTCAAGTGACGTCTGCCTTTGAATTTGAACCCACCATTAATGAAATGGGTCATATAGTATGGTCATTGATCGAAGACTCAAATTAGTGGACAGTGACTTTATCTTCACCTTTGATATTCAACTGACATGGAGACTGTCTTTTGCACACTTAATTTTGGCTGCTTTCCACAAGTATGATCAAGTCCCTTCACTGACTCTGACATTCACAATTAAAACACATGACAAAATGAAGTAATGAACTTTATGTAATAGGATCCTGGCATCATTCCTTTACTCAAACCAAATGTCAAATCTGTTGGCTAGCAAGACTGCTACTGCTTCATGTAAAACAAGCCAATTAAGCACGCAATTGATTTTGTGAATTTTGCAAAGGCATCTTAGGCCTATAGATTGACAACATTAAATTGCCACAATTAATTGATGTGAATGTACTCCAAAGAAGATCTTCAGCAGCTTCACAAAACTAACATACTGTGAAAATAGCAGTGATTGAAAATATGTGAAAAACACTTTTTTTCCAGTATATTATAAGAAATGTAGAATTTCATCGTCATTTTTTTTGACTAAAAACAAAAATACCGCAGTGGAGACATTGATTAGTAAAGATATATGTAGACCACCTATGGTGGTATCCTACATGGCCCATCTGCTGTGCTTTTTCACCACGCTATGTTACCATATGTCAAAGATTTTGATCAACCTTGGTAGATCTAACTGGTGCTATAGAAGAATAAATATGAAATTAAACATTCAAATTCGATTGTGTTGTAGACTTACTACAGTTCACCATTTTTGATTTTTCACATCTGTGGTGAACATTTTTGAAGGTACATGCTTATGTAATGAATTAACAAATTTTCAACTCATGAACCTCTTTTGATCTTTGAAACATTGACCCCACAGGACAGAAAATTTGAGCCCACAGCATGTTTCAAATCTACAAAACTTCATGTGTTCATTATTTGTGCATAAGATGAGAACAATTACACTCATTCAAATGGTTAAAGGTGCTTGTTCCGATGTTTGTCTATCGAGTTCTCTACTTAATATGAGAGCCTGACACCTGGTACACAGTGACCATCAAGTACCGTGGGAAACATGATTGCGGTTTTGATGCTAGACGTGATAACGCATAGTACAACGCCCTATTCAATGCTGCGCTAATATTGATGGTTAACAAATAACATGGCGCTTTTTTGTTTATATCTTGGGAATGAAATGGATTTGAGGGCTCAAATTTCAGGACGACAATGAGAAAAATACGGCCTTTCATCTGATATCAAAATCGATACTACTTCCGGTAAATCAGGGGGGTCCCAAATACGATCGGAACACGCACCTTTAAGAGTATGTTCTGTTAAATACCATCAACCTTTAATATAATTTATTATTCTATGAGCTATTTATGGGGTAGCCCGGAATGGAAACTTACTCAACTGAAGGTCTCCGATTTATACGATGTCAATAAAAAAAAAATAAAACACACTAGCTTCTTCAAGGGAGTACCTGTGAAGTACCTTTTAAGTAGCCACAGGGTACTCACCCGCATGGGTACCACATTGCGACCATAAATGGGTGTAATCATCCACCTAATAATCAGAATTTTTTTTTAAATTCTGGGACATGAAGGAACCAATCAATTGGTGCGTGGTATTCTTTCCCACCGGGTTGTCTCTAAAGATGCAACCCTGATAACCATTGTGAGAGAGCAACATTATTGGTCACCCACACCCACGTTAAAGTTTGGGCACTACTCCCATGTATTTGAATGCAATTAAGCTTTTTCAATTGCTCTGTGCGTAATCGTATCCCATAATTAAAGCGAAAACAGTCACCGTTTTTGAGGCGGCCCCCCCAATTTTCAAAATTTGAGATTCTTGCACAGTTGTCTGATGGTAATTGTCCAGTAAACTATACCTGCGTGTAGTAATGCTCAAAAATTCGTATTTGTCATAAAAGAACGATTTATTAATCAAGAATCGGGATCCGTTAATGTAATTTAACGGCGGACCGGGAAACGCCAAATTTATGTCTGTCCATGATGAAATAGTCACCTCACGAAAATGATCCTCGAACGTGACTTGCCTGAACCGACGGAGAACTAATGGATGAGCTGAGACACGTACATGGTGCAATTTCATTTGTAAGGATATTTACAGCAGCCCTGATTAAGGAGATCTCCGATATATTATTCTAATCAAAATCTCTTCCTTTTGTGATACATAGAGAGTTTTGAGCTCTACCATTCACAGTTATTGTTTAGCTAGTCAATTACCAGTGCAACTGTGCAAAAATCTCAAAATATCCGAAAATTGGGGGCGCTCTTCAAAAAAATGTGCTGTTATTGCTTAAAGAATTGATTAATAGTGTACACACAGACTTAACCCCTATAGTCTGTTTTCTTGCCTCTGTGCAGTGATGTTCATACATTTATGCCCGTGGCAAGAAATGCCATCTTTGTGCATGCGTGTACAGTCAAGTCAGTGCGAGCGATTTACTTTTGCGACCAACAAATCTCACGCTTGAGCCTCACTGCCCAGAGATAGAGACACGCAACAGACTGGTAAGTACACCACATGCAGGAGTCCTTCGCGGGTACTCCCATCAAAAGAAGTTTGAGCGGTGATTATTTTAGTAATCTTATCCATTATTTAGCATGTTGGTCATCTGTTTTATATTTTTACACAAAATGTTAATATATAGGTGATGCTTGAACTCAAATAGAGATGATACTAATCTTAAAATGATCATAAAAGGGTAAACAATAGAAGGTTTGGCACCCTCTATGGGGCCCAGTGCTGCCTATTAGGCGCCGGTAGGGGAGTCACTGTGGAACGAAAAAAAGAAGGTATCCTTCCGAATAGCTGTCAGGGTACTCAACTACGGGCCTACATTGGTTACCCATCAGTCACCTATCAGGCAACTGCAGAGTACACTATAGGATGGTACTGCTAAACAGCGGTCATGCACCCCGTGGCTTGTGTACTTGATTTCACAAGTACTTAGTTGTAGGTACTGCATCAATAATGCATCAAGGGGATACCTTGGAGTAGACGCTAAGAGTACACATAGAGTGGCCTAAGCTCTGGGCTACACTGTGAGTAAGAACCTTGCTGTGTAGTTTATATTTCAAAGTCAGCTACTAGGTGCCACCACCATCATCTGGTAGATTGAAGTCACCGGTAATGAACCCCCTGGCCTGGATTGAACATATGCAATGTGGTGTATAAAAATAGTAGCTCAATGCACTTTTGAGCACTTCTTCCATATGCACCCATATCAATCTACTTGGGCTTGAGTCAAGCTAGGTCAAAGAGGGAAATGTTGACCCGGGGAATCCATACTTCTCACACACAAAAAAAAACACCCAGATTTGAAAAATACTGAATTTTATTTTGTAAACTTTAAATAGAATTTTATAATTCCTCGTAATATATTGTTTGGGTCAAAATCCAGTAGTTGTTATATTTGAAGGAATAATGACCTGCAAAATAACCTCTTGAGAACTTTATGAATTTGCCAGTTTTTGTCACATCTATTGATCAAACCATACAAAGTATTTAAAGATAGTCTGTACATGAATGTCCATTATTTTCTATGCATGTGTTTCCAGTTAGTTAGGAGTGGGCAAATATATCTTTGGATACTTCTCAGTGGGTAGAAGACACGATTGCTGACACCAGGAATTCAAAACCAGTGATTCATGACACCATTTGGAAAATTGAGCTCAAAACGTTTACAATATTCCAATTAGGATTCAATATAGATTTTAAGAATTTCCAGGAACAACCAACCAAAGAGTTAACCAAGGGGAAAATATGCAATAGAATTGTCCATAAACACAAAATCCTCCTTGCCCTGGGGTAGAAATAGCTAAAGTATAATAGATCATTGGTAAATTTGGTCACCTCTGGAATTCAATAACAGGTGATTGTATAGGGCCTATTATAGTGATACATGTACATGGCTTGGTCACCATGGCTACGGCCTATTGTATAGGGTCTATACTGAAGGCATGCCGTGGTTAAAGTACTGATTTGTGAATGCATGACTGGTCTCTACTGATCAAGCTCCTGATTAAACTTTTTAAGTTTTTATCACACTGGCTAACATCATGGATCTCTATTTGTGTACTAATTCTTAGCTGTGCAACTAAGGCCTAAAAATGTTTATTTGCCATATTAAATACTAGGGTTGTTCTTTTAAGATGAACTTTACAAATTACTTTAAAATTAAAAAAAAATTGTGCTAATTTACATTAAAAAATACATCGGTCCTCGACCGCTTGTGTCGCCTGTCGTCGCGGTTAGTGAATGATAGGCCTAACATGACGTTTGACCTTGATATGTGACCTTGGACCTCATAAACAAATGAGGGTTTGCATGTAAACTCCATAAACCAAGTTTGGTTCCAATTGAACTAATTTACATTTTCAGCCTATCTTACAACTTGACCTCACATGACCTTTGACCTTGGTATGTGACCTTTGACCTAATCAACAAATGAGAGATCCCATGTTGCACCTATGATTCAAGTTTGGTTCCAATTGAACTTCAACTTTTCAAATGAGGTCAATTTTACATTTTCAGCCTATCTTACAACTTGACCTCACATGACCTTTGACCTTGGCATGTGACCTTTGACCTTGGCATGTGACCTTTGACCTCATCAAAAAATGGGGGATGCCATGTTGCACCTGTGATCCAAGTTTGGTTTAAATCCATCAAAGTATGAGGATATTACAGGCAAATGTTAACCCTTTTTCACAACAGACAACAACATCAACAACAGACAACAACATCAACAACAGACATCAACAACAGACAACAACAGACTACAGTGGACAAAGTGATCCCTATGTGTCTTCCTGCCTTAGTGCAGGCGACACAAAAATGGAGTCTGCATGTTCTTCTTGGGTCGGTCGGGTTACGGGCACTTACGGCAATTTTTTTTTTTTTTGCTTAAGCATGGGGCATTATGTAGACATCGGTGCACTGCACAACATAACATTGTTGCATGGTCTACCTAACAATCATGTATACAGCAAACCACAGAACTTACACTCAGAAAAGTCTTCAAGTACAAGATAATAAATAATTAGGCTAAAAGTTTTGAGGGGAGAGAAAAGAGGAGCGTTTTTGTTGGTATTGACAGCAGTTCCCACATAAACCAACCTTTGAGGGTGGAATTTACAATGAGGCTAAAACTACGCTGACCACAAACAGAAAAAAGTTATTTTGATGACCATGTACACAACAAGCGGGGCATAACAGGGGCCACTTGTCAGAGGGGCAAATTCCCGGTTTTGAGGCAGCTTTTCCCGGTTGGAGATAAAAATGTCCTAGAGAGCAGGCAAAAAATCCTGATTTAGCATGATTTTCCAGCTTTTCTTCCCACCGGTCAAAGCTCTCTGGGGTGGCAACCTGCCCCTCCCCGTTTAAGCTATTGACTTTAATACATGTAGGGATGTGCTTTTCTCCTGGCTCAAGCAGTCCATGTTGCCCGTGTTCATTTTTGTCTGCTAAATTTCATTTGAATGTATATATTGTATAGTCTAAACAACCAGACTCTACTTTCTGCATCTATGTGACAAAATTACAAAATCAATCAATTCATAGTGACTTTACAGCTTGCTCAATAATTAAAAAAAAAACATAAAAATTTTATGGGCGAGTTTAACAATATAACATCTGATGTTTATTGCAAATGAACCTTTGCATATTATCTGCAATATGTAATACTTTACTAAAAGAGACGATATCAGTAGCTTCCCACAATGCATTGCCTCCAATGGAAGTTTTTGTACAGGTAGTCATGTGAATCGTTAGAGATGAAACATTCATTACGCCAACGTCAAGAAAGTGCCGTTTTGTTCGCACGCGGAGCAAGCGCCGTCGCTTCAAGTCCGCGTGAGCGATTACTTCGTTGGTGTGACCAACAAATCTCACCGGTGACGTCCCTGACAGAGGTAGAGACACGTACTATATATCCAGATTTTGCACCTGTTCTGTGGTGGCAACAATGTTGTAATGTTTGGGTCCTTCAGGGACTATATGGTTAAGTAGAATGGTAACCACATCATGTCTGTTAACGAAGTAATTACCAATTTGATCCCCACGCAAAAAAACATAACCAGGGCCTTCACTTCATCGTGTGTTGCTTGTTTTAGGAACATTGATTTTTCACCTATTTGACATTCCAATAAAAAAAAATTAATTAGTTATGATTATGCCAAATTAGAGACTAGTATAATTAAAAATATAAGTTAAACAAATTCGTGAAGTTGCACAGGATATAAAAAGTAGGCACTTGCATAGAGAGTGCAGTTCCCAGAAGAGTTGGGCAGGAAAACAAAAAGGGATGGCTTAACAAATGTAAGAACATTCTCAAATTGTCACAAAGGTACTCGTATGGTCATTTTAAAATATACTCAAAAATGGAGGTATTCCAAACCCCCCGGCCATTTTACTGATCAGGCAAAAACTTTAAAACACATCCCTAAACAATATAATCTCACAGAAATATTTCTGACATTCACCACGCATTTCTCTTACGTTCCCAGAAGGGAAAGATTCTTCTGGCCATGATGCCAACAACTAGACTCATAGGCCAGTCTATTCACAAAAGAACGTAGCCTGGCTTACTATTAGCCAGGACTAAGTCCATCGGGAATGAATTTAGTATTTGCCACCACTTAGATTCGGCACCTTTAACAGGCGGTTTATTCCGTTACCACATGTTGGAATAGTTTAAAGGGTGGTGGCAAGACGATACTGAAATTCTTTCAGTCCAATCTCGAAAGACCCTGTTAATTTTTTAAAAGAGAATATATAAAAGAAAAACAATTTGAAATAGGTAAGTTCTCAGTTTTGAGGCTACCTGTACTTTTCGTTGTTATGGTTCAGCGAAAAAGCTATATAGGAAAGAAGATGGATTTTTAGAGGTCCTTCTAGGTAACGAATATCCTGGGAACTAAAAAATACCGGCCATAGAGTTGCGATCAGACTATTGATCTGACAAGCTTCTCTATAATCAAAAAATTCACAATTCGGATGCACTGTCATGTCTAAATTTAACAAGCCTAACCATGTACCACAGATGTACAACGCGGAAAACATGCAATGAATGTCAGAGTAGAGCGGTGATAGATTAATATAACTCCAAGGTATGGGCACTACAGTACATTGACTCCTAGCCATCAGTGAGCTGCTTGGCTTGCGCTTTGTCCTGTCGTAGTTGTTACCAGGCAGTAGTAAAACAAAAACAGTCGGAACCCGCAGGTGTCCAGTGTGATCTGCTAGCTTTTGGAATGCTTCGAGGGCTGGAGGGAGTACCCGCTTACCCCTGACTACCACACCATCGATCTCCAGTAGAAGGCCAAAGTTAGGCTGAAAGAGGAAACAAAAATTCAAACAGACAGGTAACAATCATTTTGTACATGTATCAAAAGCACATGTGGCAACATAGTAAATAAGAAGAAATTTTGATAATGACCCGCAGTGAAAGACGTAACCGTAACGCAACAAAAAGTCACGATGTCATTTAAAACAAGTTTTCAGATTCTACTTGCGGGCATTTGGACAAATTGGTGCTATTGTATTTAAATTATAAATACATGCAAGTATGAGAACACCCTAGAAACTTCTAATCCTTTTTGACTTCTAATTTGCAAAAATGTTGGTTTGTGATACACTCTCGCTACACACCGGTAGCAGTTATTGATTGCAATGAGGTGGATGGTGGTGGAAACGGTCCTTATCGGAATAAAGTTTCCGTCATATTTTGCGATTTATCAGTTAAAATGGTATAATCCTAAACCCGTTTCCGAGCGCACTTATCGCAATCACATTTTTCGAAATGCCGAAATAAGTGCCAGCCTGGGACTTATTAGTTGTAAAACATGAATGCCGACTAAGTGTCGGCGGGGCATTTAACGCGCAGGCGATGACAAAATCGGATTCCGATAAGCGCTGGCTGGGCATTTACTTTTGGGTGAGTGCCACGTGAGTATTCAAGTTAAGAACAATAAACCACAATTGTTGTTCTATCGGTCATTAAGATTATTTAAAACCAGAGCAAACATTCAAAAACCATAATAAAACATTTTACACCACAATAAATTTTAGTCACATTTTAAAAAGTTAAAATATTTAAAAAAATCAGCCTCCTTCAGGAAATTTATCGCCTGAAATTTACCTTTGGGAAAAACCAAAGCCTATGCATTTACTGGTTGAGCATAACCATCTTTTCCAAAATTACCCGATGAAAGGGTAAATATTCAGCCAGCAATAACAGCATAGGTGGCAATTTAGTTCCGCAAGCATTGCATTGGGAAACCAAAAAAATACCGATTATTGCCGGAGGGAGTGAAAGCAGGGAGTTAGCAACATTACATAACATTTATCCGCGTTTTTCTATCGGCCATGAATTATACATGACAGCTGAGCAAAGCCTTATTACCAATCTAGATGCTTTACTTGAGTGACCAACATTGTTGCTCGTGCAGGGACATAAGGGTAATCTCCATTTTTGGTTAACTTCACCTTTTTTCAGTTTATAGAATCCTTGACAAAAGCTTTACACCAGATGTGCACATTTTTCCCCATGCTATAAAATCTGAATTAAATTACAATTCAGAGCAGGATATTCAGCGATACTTTTTTATATTCACGTTTTTGATCAGTTCTATGGTCTGTTATAATCTGTGGTTTCAACAGCTTCAAAGTAACAGTTGACACTCTTCTGGGTCCCAAACAAAAGTCACAGGCATTATAAAAGTTAACCACAAAAACACAAACATGTAAAAATTTAATTCCCACTAAGTACTTAATGGATTAATTTCACTTGCCATATAATTCAACATGCTTGCAAGCTGCCAGATGATACTGGGCATTATGCACATGATGTTGCTGGCAATCATGTTACTTCTGAAAAGTCAGGGGAAGTCTCAAAAAATCAATCACCTTGATTTTCAAAACCATGGTTTGGGTAGTCACTTATATTGAAACGACACCCAAAGGTTTTTAATTGGTCTTGAGCGTGAAAACTTCATAATTGATTGTGTTTTTTTTTTCTCACAGGGGCACTTGATTTCAAGACCTGGATTCTTCCGATTGCGAGTACCTGGGATCACTGGAAAGCATACACATGTTATAAGGACATTACCCTGAGATGCACCAGTCATGGGACCTTAGCTCTTATGCTGCAGCTTTTATAAATATACAATGTACATAATAACATGACAATATATGGTTTTGAACACTATTTTTTTCAGTGTACTCTGGTTTAAGGTGTTTATCTTTCCTGAAAGAGAAATGAAAAGCAATACTTTTCAAGGAAGGTTGACAATTTAGAACCCTCTTCAGATAGCTTCTAGTACCATAAACCATGACCAAATGACAATCAATGAATGTTTCAAACCGAAACTCGCGGGGACATTTTGTGCATACCAGTTACCCATAATGTGATAGAAGCTTTGAAGTTTTTTATTTAGATTATGCTATACTCTATGCAAGCCAGACTCTATTCATCCAACCTCGTATTGCGGGTTTTTACTGAGCAGTGATTGCGGACGGAAAATACAAAAAATGCCGCTAGTTGCCCAGGGTGACGGTCCGTGCCCCCAGTAGAAATAGGGCCCATATGACGAGTCACAACAATGTTCGTAAACGTGCTTCCGCATTTGCCAGTCTCAAAAACAAGGGTAATGCCTGCCCAGGAGAAACATGGTACCACGAATTGCAGCAAACACGGAAATTGAGAACTGATGGGTCACGGTTGTATTGTTTCAACAGTTGCATTTTAATATGATTTGCTTCTTACCTGCTTTTAGGCTATGTTGATTTTGTATAATTTTGTTGAGAGATTAACTTCGATGAGTTTAACTAGCATGGTTATGCTTGAATTATAGCTCTAGGTGAACCATTTCGGGAAAAAAAACAAATTTTTAATCAAATACCTCAAAATCAGATCCAAATCAAAACTAGTTTATAATCTACTTAAAAACATGGCCGCGATTATGTTTGAAAGAGCAACCTCGGATTAGTCGTATAGACGCTCAGCGGAGAGTCGAGTAGAGAAAAATACTTATAACGGACGAAACCCGGGGAAGGAAAATAGAAAAATTGTAGTAAGCCGACAGTGATGTTCTTAGCTTTGTTTGCTATTGGCGCCAGATTGAGTTTTGCTTACGCACAGCCGATCAACCCAACCAATTCATTGCACGTGAGCTGAAGCAGCCTGACGTCAGCTGATAAAATGCCGCTACACATGAAAAACACCGCATACCTGTGATGTGATGATGCAGGCTTTCCCCCAGTAGAAGAAAAAGACGTTTTACGGTAAGATGGCCATGAAAATGGAAAAATAGCGGCGCGATATAAATAACGGAAAAGGCCTTTATGCTCAGTAGAAACACGTACTACATGTATAGTATGATTCATCCTAAAAAAGTGATCATGGTGCTTATGTAATTCTCAGTTCATTATGGCTCAAAAACAATTTCACTACAATACTCAATGGGCATGCAGAGGCAGCGAGAGGGAGTGCAAAACAGGAGGCAGCTGACCTCTGGACTTGAGTCCTTCCACCACCAAAAACTGCCATACCACTTTTTGGGACACAATTTCCTTATTTGGCACAAATTGCTTGGAGTTTTCTCTTACTGTAAATTAGTTTTCTCATCATTGACCCATCCATTTTCCTTGACAAAGCTTAAATGATGTGAGTTTGCTAGCCAAACTTAGCAGGAAATGCGAATTTTCACTTTTCTAAAAGATACTCCAACATGCATGCAATGAGCAATAATGCAAATGCAATGCCAATGTTGCCAACAACCAAAATGGTTCTTAGGCATGGCAACAGGAGGAAAAAAAGTAGCCCAATTTTTACCTTAACCATAGGTTTCTATGGGACAAAATCACCTCCACCTGTAGCAACCACCAAAAGTAACACTGTTAAGAGCACCTTTTGACCTTCAAAAGTAGCCCAATTGGGAAGTTAAAGCATGGTGTTGGCAACACTGAAAGTATGGCTTATAACAGAATAGTGAAATGAACTTGACTACAGGATATCAAAGCCATGCAGTAGTACAAACAAACATTCTATTCACTTGTATCAATAAAGCAGCTCAGCAGGGATTCCAACAAGTACTCAACACAGACAAAATCAATTGCATCCATTGTTATAGAGATACACATTACAAATGTGTCATCAAAAGTGCTTGGTAAATGCAGGCCATTTTGAATACCCAGATACCGAAAAATTATTTTTGATTTTGCTGGCACCTAGCCCGAGAACTCGGTCTTTAACAAGACTTGACTTTAACATGCTGACATTATGGTGGTCTTGTTAAGGCCCGAGCCTGGTACATTCATTTTTCGTGGAGGCGACAAGATAACAATAGATGCAAACATTATGTAACCAGCACTTTAATCTACTTGCCATTCACAACGGAAATTAGTCATGTGAAATACATGTTTTTGTCACTTACATGCATCCTCTATTCATATAAAACTTATACCTACTACGTTTACATCTCATCGGAGTGCTCACGGTGGTAGTTTGGAGTGCGATCTTCAATGGTGTGTTGTGAAAATCTTCAATTTGTGAAGAAATTTTACGAACAACACATGTATGGGTCATTCCATGAAGTTGGGTACACAAAGTGTGACATGGGGGTCAAAATTTGAAACATATTTGATTGAATTTTATATATCATTTTCAAGTACTCTGATATGTGGAATTTCCCAAATGGTAAGCAATTATTGTGGATTCTTGCCACTTTTAATGCTGCATCAAAAGTTTGTGCTGGAGTGCAGACAAGGTTTCACGTGTAACATGGACACCAAACTTCATTCTTTAAGTCTGCACCACAGACAAAGAGAATTGATATGGTTCACTTGCATAGCCTGCTTAAATAGGTATTGTGAATGTATACATTGCTGGAGGAAATTTAGAACCAAGACTGCAGACCCTTTTAAAAGAAAATCAAAATGTACTTTATGTCATTTTGTGCATTTTATACACATTTGGTAGTAATAGTTTTTATGATGAAATCATTGTTTATTCAACAGGAATTCATCTCACATGAAAAAGAATAGGCTCTATTAATACTATGCCACTTCTTTGTGAAGTTATGCCATAAAATAGGGCGACATTAGTATTAGATTCCTCCAATGGGCAATATGTTACAATATTTCACATGTAACTGGACACCAAATCTTTCGTGTCCAGTTACATGTGAAACACACAGATATACTAAGTAACTTATTTATAACCAATAAAAAGTTACCTTTGTTCAGACAATGATATTAAATGGCGATTTTACTGGCATTGCAATGTCTAAATGTTATTTTTTGGAAACAAAGTAATTAAAGATGTGTTAATGTATAATGGGGTACCAAAGCACAAATTTCACAAAATTGTTGATATTTGGAAATGTTTTGTATACTTCTGTTTTGTTAAAATGAAACAACTTGATCATACCTAGTTTTCTTGAATTAAAAAAAAATCACCTATGCCACATAAGAAAATGATCATGCTATTTGCCACTAAAATACAGGTTTCACGTGTAACGGTGTCCATCTGGACACCAAAATTTCATTGAACTATATTTCCTTAATTTAAAGCAAAATCAAAACCCTTTTTCAATGCACATAATTCGACCATGAATGGAATAGATAGAGTTTGTTGCAGAATGAGGCCATACGACAGCTTTCAAGATCTGACTTACGTTTGGCGGACACGGGTGTGAAAAAATTATTTAGATATGAAAACAACTAAAAATATTGATCAATGTAATGTTTTCTAGGGTAAAATTACATGCAGTTTCTGATTTTGGCCCTTAAAATGGTGAAAATCACACACTTTTTGAGATATAATCCATATTTTGGTCAATTTTAGCCAAAATTTGGCCTTTTTGAGTGACAAAAATTTTGACTTGTCTATTTGAAATGACCCTATCTACAACAAAAAATAAGCCCAGTTGTTACTTTTTAAATTTAATGTTAAATTATTCACCTATCTTTACAATAAAATAGTTTGCATTGTTCAAACTACCTCCTGTTTTTGGTTAGAGCTTCTTGAAATTGTATGTTGGAGTGACAAAATTGTACGCAAAATTGTGATGTTTTTGTCCGCAATTTTTTTTTTTCGGACTTCAACTGACCATAATTTCACAAAGGTATACACTAGAGATATCATTTTGTGTCATTTTGTTCAGAAATGCAATAGCAAACATAGGTAGTAAAGTTTGAACAGAATGCTTCTTTACTAAGAAAAATTAATAATGCAAAATTTTAAAAACTAAAAAGTGTTTTTCAATCCTTAAGTTGAAAAACTCGTTATTTCAATTTGATAAAAAATTCAAACTCAAAAATTCTAGAGATTATGGATTTAAACATAACTTGTTTTGCCCAATACCTCCCCTTACAACAAGTTCATAATTTATTTAGGCTAGGACTCTTATTTTTTTGAGTTTGAATTTTTTTAATCAATCTTTTTTTTTTCCTATCCTTCAATTACAAATGTTACAAAAGCATCTATCTCATACCAAATCCACCACCTAAAACTACCCGCAAGATTTACGAGCGACTTAGATTCAGAATGAATTATACAGGTATTTAATAACAAAACATATTCAAATGTAAGAATAAACCCTTACTTATGTTTACTATGGTTTATAATTTTGACAGGGTATCAGTAAAATTAATTGTTATTTATTCCTAGTTTAAATATTCATGTTTGTCTCTTTTTTCCCTATTCGGAAATCATGGAAAGGTTTGTATTTGAGTGTAGATTTAAGAAAGGGGGAGGTAATTTTGCAATTTCTAATGCCAGAATTCCTTTTTCTCCTGGTAACCCAAAATTATCACCCCAGAAAAGTTTGTTTTCATGTCCAAAAATTCTTAACCTTTATCAGTTTTTACCTCATTTTGTATCTCTCCACCACAACTTGAAACTCTACTTTCATACAACACTGTTCGAAACATTTCAAATCATCTCTCACACTTTTGCTCGATCCACATCCCCCTCCACCCATTTGACCCTAACATTTTTGTGGAACAACCAAAGTACCTTATGTTACAGAGTGATTGTGTGTAAACTTATCATATGTCTGGCAATTCAGTGATGTTACTGTTTGTTCCTTAACATTTGTCCTTTCTTTCCTGTTTTAAGTAATTCTTTAAAATATTAAATTTACGTACAATGTACACCCAATATTCACTTGGGTTTGGTTTTTAACAATAAATTTTTTCATCAGGTTTCACAACTCGTAACTATTTGTGGACACCACATGTTACAGGGTGATACTACTTTTTTGCCCTCGGCGCACAGTGAGAACAAAAACATGAACAGATAAATTATGCCTTAATTATTCATGATCAGGATCCCAACTATCAGTATTATCCTCTAGAAGTCCTTTAAAATGTCAGGAAATGATCAAAATTACTATTTTTTTGACAACATTACAAAATTTCACACATTTTTTTACCTAAAAACTAGTAAAATATGCGGTTTTGTGATGAACTACCCATGTAAAACTTTATGCATTCATTTAAGTTTGGTATCATTTTAAAACGCTTGCAAAGAGCTCTACAGTTGTAAACAACTTCCAAAGAGAAACAAATCCTGGTTTAATCACAAAGACTGAATCCATGAATGAAAGCGCACAATTGATTGTGTACCAAGTTTTCATGGAATATGGGTTTGTACATTATTTGTATTTAACCAAACAATTGAAAAATCATATCCGTCGATATACTATCATATACATTCCAATCGGTTTTTCTTGCACAGAGCTGTGAATGATTATGTTTCTGTATAGAGATTGAAACCAGATGAATTATGGGATACTAAAGAAGCTACAGTGACTATTCATATTTGTCGGGGTGTGCTGTGCTATAGTGCAACATGAAGCACAATCACTTTACACTATTATTTCCATTTCCAGAAGAACATTTAATAATTTGAGCACAGTGCAATCATTTGACTTGGATGCATGCAATAATGTCGTATGAACAAAGAATTTTTTAAAACAATACCAAACATCTTATATGATGGCGCTCTAACCTTTTCGTATTACAGAACGGATACGTGAACAAATGCCCGGATTTTGAACTACCCTCATATCCATGTGAATGGAATATGGGCCGCTTACGGAATAACATTCATACGACCTGTGAACGATTGTTCAATCGCGAAACAGATCAAATTTGCTGACAATAGATTAAACCTGTATTCCCAAACATAAATCGAATGAGCCTCGTTAGTTTTGAGAGTTTACGAAATGGCAAGGCCGAAAATAAGAAATAAGGATAAGTTATGAACAGACCAAAAATGGATACATACAATCCCAGAGATATTAACGAACCGCATACGAACTGTTAAATAAAAGTTCAAAACAACAGCTATCTTTTTGTTATATGAAAGCATGCAAAGTGAAGGTAGTGTGTAATTGTTAAATGATTGAGATAGCCAACGACTGAATAGATCTGTTAGTGCCATAAGTACCTGTTACATGCCGACACACAATGGCCACAATGAAAAGAATGTCCTACCGTAACAATGAGAAATTCATTAATTTACAGATCTGCGTCCAGTTTCACGGTAATGAGATTATGTGACCCTATGCCGGTCACTTAGTTGACATTCAGGATCTGCCCCGTTGTCTTCCTGGCAGGTCGGCATCCACATATCTACAGTAGTTTAGCTGTCCTGCTGACGTCGACGCACATAAAATCTCGGTTATAATATTACTATGCATGAATCTTAATCCCCATTCCTCCTAGGATTAGCAATAAAGTTTATTGATTCACAATGCAGACATAGCAAGTATGCATAATAGACTTATTACAGTGAACCAGTTTGAATCAGAAAGTTCAGTACTATTTAATATCGAAACAAAGTTTACCATACCAAATATCCTACACGCAAAACAACACGCATTCCCCTCCTCTCCCCATATCACTGCCCACTTCCCCATACAAAGTCACTACAGCGTGCGGTTTCTGCACTGCAAGTATTCATACCCCAACTTAATTATACAACCAACTAGGCCACCGGGAGTCGCCATATAACATAGTGACTATTGTACACATCACACCCACCACCATATCACATCTATAGCACGAAAGACTCTATCATACAAATCGCCGTCGTGGCCCCAGCGTCCTTGTAGGCATGATGTCGGTAAGACACTAACTTCCATGCACCGTTAGAGCAGCAATTTGCAGAACTCAGAGCACCAATCACCACAGAGTTGACATTATATGACCAGATGCCAATGTAAGAGAAATCAACATGTTATGCTAATGTCCTCTGTTCTCCGCTTCCTCTTTGCTCATGAAAATGACATATGTTAAATGACATGAACAAAAAATCGGGATGGGGCGGGGGTTGGGGGGGGGGTCAGAATTGTGGGGGTATATCAGTGAAGCTAATTCAAGAATAAAGCTAGTTTTGAATTATGACAATTTAGAAAACTGGCGTGTGAAAGTTATGCACACTTAAATAAATAGGGACAGCAGCCCCAAAATAGGATGCCTGAATTCGGGTTCAATAGAAAAGAAGAGCAAGAGTAACAATGACCCTTAATTTACAGTAATGGGAAAATTTGTCAACCCACAAGGTTGTATACATGTACTAAATGCTGACACACACAGACGGCAACATTGACACACGAATCATCCTGACATAAGGTCACTTCCGTTGCATCGGATACCTAACCATTTTGTGAAGTTGGATCAATAACCTCCAATAGACCAGAGGTCTCCTGTGGGTGTAAAAGTCCCGAACCGTGCAGTAAAGCAGCAAAAATGTGGACAAGAGAAGTGCCGGATGTGTTTCTAGCTTGGACCCCGCATATTTCTCTGGCAGAGGCGCCAAACTTTACGACCTCGCTTTCAATTCTTTACCTACCCCGTCGGTGTTTCTTCTACTTTCGCAGCTCTGTTTTCCTCGCCAGCGCTTTTCCGCGCTTCCGTTTGCCAGCGCCCTCTCCTGTTCGCACACCGTCGGTGGCCTTTCGCAGCATTGTGGTCTCTATATAGGGGTTGAAGTCCGGACCCAGCAGTTTAAGAAATGCCATTATCCTTTGAGTCTTTCATAGGGGAAATGCCAGAGACCATTGCAGTTATCCAGAACATTTTTTTGTTGCTTTAAAAAAAGTGTCAGACCAGCAGTTAGCGGCAATGAAAAAATTGTATTACCAGATGATTGCTCAGTTCCGGTGTAAGGATCCAAATTTGATGTGCGTTGCAATTAGCAAATGTCATTGGAGCGATTTGTCATAGTTTTGAAGTCGGTACAGAAATGAACATACAAAACCCCAGTCTTAAGGTGCTTACTGGGTAGGATATATCGCACATGTATAGCAAACCCGTATCGCAGGTGATGCTAATTGGTCAAGTATCACCAAACCACTGGTGTTTTGATCGGCGGCTTGTCACGGTGGGTGTGCGAACTGTCAAGAAATAATCCATCCAACTATGTAGGGCTAGGGGTTCCCTCAATTTATTGTTGAAGACCAGAGACAATTCTTCTTTCTAAAGAACTTCCAATAGGTCGATCATGATTCACACATTAGCATACTCCTCACGCAAAAACCCTGATTGGTGTCTAAGTACGCCCGCTTCTTCAAAGATCGGTTACTCCTCTGGTCGAGAGAATGAAAGATTACCTTTCAAGTGAATGATGAAGTCACAAAATTCTATGCTTTGCAACAAAATAAATTACTACTCACAACTACTGATGATTAGTAAATTGCATATTTTACAGATAACAAGGTTTGATCAAAATTATAGTACGCAAGAAAAATATCTTACGATATCAAATCAAAATATGATCGTAAAATAATGCGAGAAAACTTTCCAGCATCTCCATACATCAGTTAGAACTGGTCCATTAAGGCCCTTGCAACTAAACTCGATTTCTAGTATTCTCGATCAACGCCCGCGGTATGCGGTGGTTTCCTTTGGCGCTGTTATTACTACAATGGGCCTGGCGTTGCGGCCGTATTGAAGATTCAAATGGCTGAAAATTCATTATTTTTGAAACATTCCTGTTAAGCCATCACCTGGTCTCGGTTGTCAGTCGATATCTAGCAATTTTCTTTGGTAGCTAGAAACTAACGCTTGCCGGGGGGGGGGGGCTGGACGTCTCGTAATATCGAGCTAAAATAGACGCCACTCTTGATATATGTATTTCGATCGATCCCCGTAGGTTACATCTCACATGTAACAATATGCAACCAACTCGTAGCCAAATACATGAATAAATGACATACTCATCCTCATTAAATTCCGGCTGAAAAAATGTGTACTCGACTAAAGCTCATACACATTGGGTTCAAAGGGCCTAATAAATTTTCATAAGCCAGACGTCGCGAGGGAGTGTGTATACCGACGAAATGTAAAGTGTAGGTTGTCAATCCGATTTGACCCTTGTATTTTGTAATTCTCTACTTGTATATGAGAGGCCTGGCAACTTTGATCTGACCGAACATGACCGCTGGCATAACACCCAACAAATAATCCATGCAAGCTACCGCTGGGAAACAAACGTGCGGTATTGATGGTAGACGCAATATACGTGCATGCCTGTGCAAAGCTCCCTATTCAACTACTGTGCTAATAAAAGTGGTTCCACTAAAACGGCGTTTTCTTTGCTTTTACTACTTGAGAGAATTTGAAATGGATTGGCGAGGTGCGCTCAAAGATAAATTGCAGGACGTCAATAGATAAAAAGTACGGCTTCTCCAGTCATCTGATATCAAAATTCGATACTACACTATTCCTGGGTAAATCAGGGGGTCCCAACAGACATTGGAACACGCTACCTTCTGAAGGACTATGTCATGATTCCTCGACTATTTGGAAACTTTGGATTCAGATGGAAAGCTATAAGTAACGTAATGTGAATACATATAAGCAAAATAGTTGAAAATTGTCCACATTATAGTTGAGATAGTTTTGCCCTTTTAAATTTCCCAGCACCATGCTTACTACAAACTACGTCTTGCCGATCAAATCCACATGTAGCAGTGCATAATGGTGAACTCACAGTGTGATGCCGATGCCAATATTTAACGTTGTTTTGGGGGGGGGGGGGGGGGGGGGGGAGGGGGGGCCAGCATCATACTAATTCATCAGTGTTGTCACCGTACAAAGTTGAACGGATTTGGGAGAAGAAGCTGATGAGGAGAAGGGGAACTCTATGAAAGCGTAAGATAAGCCGGGGGGAAAAACGAGAAACTGGAGTTGATGGGGGCTGACATTGGTGAGTGCGTGGTGCCGAAGGGGTTGTTAGCCGGACAATTGGGGGAGTGTGGGAGGTACCGCCGCGATCGCTCCATTTCACGGTGGTGTAAGTGGTCCGGCAATAGTGCCGTATGACGTCAGCGGCGACGAGCGTTCGTTGGGAAGGCCCTCTCTCGATTCGCCCGCCCCCAATGCCATGCTCTCCAGTTGGAAGCTTCTGTCACCTTTTTTTTCTCCTTATTACCACTTCTTCCTTCCTTTCCTTCTCCCTCCTTCCCGTGTCCGCACCTAACCACTATCCATAACTCTACTTCCCCCACTGCTGTTTTGCTCCTCCCTATTTCCTTCCCTTCTATTCTTCAATCCCGGCACTTTTTTAGCTGCTGTTTTTCTCCCGCGTTCCCTACCTTGTCTCCCCTCGTCAACCTACCTCTTTTTTTCATATTCGCCTTTTTTCTATACTCCCCCCCCTCCCACGCCGTTCCCGCTTCCCTCTCTTTTTTTACCGTGTTCCCCGCCGGGACCACCCTCAAATTGTATTTTTTTTCCATTTTTTTCTGGGCTTTCCCGTTCCGTGATGTATGTCATATATTTTATGAATGTAGTCAAACTGATGTTTGACAAAATCTGACATATTTCCTTTAAACAAATGGCGACTGAAGAACTGAAAAGATTTGAAGTTCCCGTACTTGAAGGGCCAAAAACACTTGATTTTGTCCTTATGATTCCCTTTAGTCTTTTAGAAGCAAGTTGAGGCCAAAAGTCAATGGTGGCAAGGCCGGATTTGGCCCGTGGGGTACCAATTGAGAACCCCTGTAGTAGGGAAAGAGAATCATTTGCAGAATAAAACTGAAATGGGTTTCCTCCCCCAATTCCTTCAACATGGTGCACCTATTATGCTCATTAATTATGCAATGTAATAACCCCTTGGAACAAGATGAATTTTTGCATCACAGTGTGGCCCTTGACATGTGCAAATTCATGATCTCTGCAAAAAAATGCATTTTTGTTTTTATTTTCTGTCCAAAACTGGACGAAAATTAATTACATTACAAGTGGCCTATGGTCATGATGGGACATTGTCTACAATATTTGCTGATAAGTGATAACAGTTTTTAAAGCTGACTCATAGATTCGAAATAAATCAATTTTTTTTGTGTAGTAATTTGAAAATAGTCAACTAGTACTAAGATAGTATACCCTAAAATGCTTAATTCCAAAGTAGAGAGGAAGCGATTTTTTTTGTTTTTGCTGTACATTTCTTTCATTCATAACCTTCCCATAGGATACTGTGTATAACCAAAGTTTCTGATACCGGAATTTTAATAAACAAAGTGGGGTGATTTTCCTATCTGAGGACTTTCGATTAACCTTAGTTATTTCACGGAACAGGATTATATATGGACAAGGCCATTATTAGTATGCAAACAACACTATTTGTTTTTAAAATTGAGGGCGCCCCTCCTCAGGAACATCCTGGTCAGTCCCTTTAACACTGGAAGCCCAAGACTCAGAACAGCCCACACTTTATGAATCGCTTTTCTCATCTTCATACTCTTCCGATGTTTAATCAACAACCACCAATTTGTTATACCAATTGCCATTACACCCTCCCCCTTCCAGTTTGGAGTAGGAAATGATTAGGACACCGTTGAGAGGAAAGGTTGACCCCAGGCTCTTTTAAATCACGCCTAATGGTGGAAGACGGACCATCGGGACTCCGTGGAAGGAATGAAGATCCCCCATTATGTTCGAAAGACGGATAAGCTGGAGTCGCGGTTCTAAACTTTTGCCGTCGAACCGGGTATTTAACAGTTTCTACGGGTGGGGAGAGTGAAACGAGGGGGGAGGTCTGGCGGAGGGGGCCGGTAAACCTGGCAAATGCAGAAATAGGGATAAAAAAGCACGGGCGGGCGAGGGGGGTTTTAAACGACGCTAGGAAAGGGGACACGGATGGCTGCTCTATACATCTCTAAGGAATATCATGAGTTGATCTAAGGCTGATTGGGATATTGGTGGAGGAGGTGCGGTCGTGGGATGCCTGGCGTTTCTCAATTGGGGGATTTGCTGGCGGCGTGGTTTTGGCTTGCGGGGACATGTCTCGAGGCGCACCGTAGCACAACGCGTGGTTATCCCTCAGAACAAGCCGGAGAAGAGGCGACCGAAGTGGGAGTACTTGGATCCATAGACCTCATTGTGATAGAGTTTTTGAACGGCGCTCTTGTTGCATAGTAGAATTGTTCCCTAGTTGCATGTAAAATTTTGATATTTTTCAGGGAATTCAGCCCATATATATTTAAGGAAAAAAGTCAGTTGTGTAGTGCATGTTGAATTTTATTTGTTAATCTGATTATTGTCCCTGCTCATTGATAAGCAAAATCATCTGACTACTGGCATAAGAAAATAAGCCAGATGATGTGAGTGTTTAACTGCTGGGTGTTCAGTATTGAGCTGTATATCTATAACCTTAGACAAAATGCTAGTCGACTTCATATCAATCAACTCTGTCACGTAGCACTCAACTACCGTCATCGCACATTATAATGCGTGCTCGGCCTGCCTGGGTTATTACCAGACTACAAACACAGTTCTAGCAGAGGCAATACTGGGACACGTTTGCATACAACATGGTCAGACTTCAATTGCTAATATAAAAATCAACCAATTCTAAAATAAAAGTAAAAATTTAAATAAGGACCCCCCCACCAAAAAGATACCAACAACAACCACGTAAGATAGAAGTGCAGAAAATATAATCAGTGACCAGGAAACACGTACAACACTCAACATAACAGTCAGGGGGGGGGGGGGGGCGGCCAAACTAGTTCCAATAATTGTAGACTTGGGCCACCATTCCTCGGGTGTGTAGGCTTCAATCATGGCTGGATATGCTGCATGTGTGGACATGTTATCTTCAGAGATGCACTTGATCAGTGATGACTATCTGCGTTTTGAAAGCTGAAGAGAAATCTCATTTCAGTTGCTTAAGCATCGACTCAATAGCGAGACCTTTGCAATACAGCATATCCAACACTACATTTAATTTAGGACTAATAATTACACCACCATTTTGTGTTTCATATCAATATTTAAATATTGTTTGAACTGCAAGTCGTGAAAATGGCTACTGCTCCATCCCATCCAGACAGTCACAGCAGTACAGACATGACCCACACTTGACAGACACATATCTCCGTGTGTAATGATTTTGACTTGCCATTGGTCCATTCAATTCATGTCCATGTTTACCCACTTAAAAAATGATAAGCTGTCCATCCCCTTACCTAGGATTTTTGAACTCTTTTAATCTTCTAGGAATATCGTCAGTCTTGATAATTCCTTAAAATGAGGCAATCTTTCCGTTTGAAATCAAAACCGAATAGAGGCAACCGGCATCGCCATGTCTGTTGAAATGACTGAACGTACTTTCCGATCATGTTGGATATCTTATGAACAACTTACGCTCGTACATACCGCACGGTACGGCTGCTCTATGTATCGCAATTCACGAGATTCCGGGCGGTATCCACATGTACGGGGTCAAATTGATGACCTTCGTATTATCAAATAAGAATGATGCAATACGAGGCCTCGCCGGCCGCGCTCATTGCGTGTCTTTGACAAAAATATGTGGGCGTGAACCAATCAAAGTCAGTTGTTTCCTGACGTTCAACTATGAAATTGGTAATTTGCACTTGTCAATGGGATTGAGTTTTGGTTTTCTTATCATCCCCACCAAAATAAAGTAGTTCTCCTGGCCTTTTATACTTCTTAAATTTGAAAATCATTTTCCTGATTTTTGCCGAGTCAAAAGTTGAAAATGGGAAACAACATTATCATACAGTCTTGAACGAACTAAATTTAAACTGAATTTTTAGAATCTGTAGTCGAAAGAATCATTAAAAAGGTTAAATATCAAGGTATTTTCAATAAATGATCAACATTTTCATTTTTTTCAATGTATTTATTAATTCAAAGGTCACATCAACAAACACTCAAGCAAACACACAAAAACAGTAAACAAGACCCATTAAAACAAAGACAAATCCTCACACACACATACACAAAACAAATCCGCACAGTATCTTGAAATGTGTCATTATATTTTTTTTTTTGCCCAAAGCTGTCAAATTAAAAAATTTATTCAAGATTACTTGCTTCATTTTTTTCAATTTTTTCACCTTTTGTTTTTGTTTTCAAGCAAGATTTTGAAATATGCTGAAATACAGGTAAACTAAAAGATTTCAATGGCAATCCATAAATTGCAAACATATTTAGTGATTCATATAGATTAACACCAATACATCGGCTAATGGTCCCAAAACCGAAACCCTCCCGTCCCCCCTTAGAGATTTTCATTCATCAGTTTTTTTCTGTTAGCTTGGATCCTCAGCTACAGAATCTACTTGTTTGCCATTAAATTGGTGGTGGGGGTGTGCAAGCCAGAAGCCGTTGCCATGCAACGGCAGTAACGAAAAATGAGAATTTTTTAGAAAATGTTGTATCTTTGTAACTAAACAACATAAAAACATGCTCAAGGTGTCAATTTATATGAATATTTTAAGCTTCCCATTTGATTTCAATCAACAAAAGGTTATTGAGGTCATAAATGTCCGATTTATGGTCCGTTACCATTGACACCCGGTCTCAAAAATGAGCTTTTTGAGGGTAAAATTTAATATTATTTTTGTAAAAGCGAAACCCTCCCTCCCACGCCCCTCTTAGAGTATTTGTCATTCCTCGAGTTTTTGATTTATGCTTTGGGATCCTCAGCTATCAAATTCTGCTTGTTTTGCATTGGTGTGTGGGTAATGGTGTTGCTCAGAGCCGTTTGCCATGGCAACTCATTATTCACTGTGAATTTAGAAAATTTCCATATCTTTTCGCACCCAACTACAACACAACCATAAAAACATGCTCAAGGTGTCCATTTTAATATGTATTTCAAGCTTCCCATTTGATTGCAAGCAAATAAGTTATTTGAGGTCATAGACTGTCGATTTAATGGCGTTACCATGGTAACACGGTCTCAAAATGAGCGTTTTGTAGGGAAAATTTAATATTTTTTTAAAAGCGAAACCCTCCATCCCCTTAGAGATTGTCTTCATCGAGTTTTGTTTGTGTGTTAGCTTGGATCCTCACCTATCAGAATCTGCTTGTTTGCCTTGAAATTGGTGGTGGGTATGGGTGCCAGACCGTTGCCATGTCAACGCAAGTAATGAAACTGTGAAATTTAGCAAATGTTCTATCTTTCCAACTATACAGCATAAAGACATGCTCTATGTGTCAATTTTTATGTATTTCAAGCTTCCCCTTGCCTTGCAATGACGATTCATGGTTATTTGAGGTCCATAGAAATTCAATTTTACCGGTTGTCCCATGGTAACAGTCTCGAAAAAGATCTTTTTGATGGGAAATTAATGTTATTTTAATTAAACAACACAATAACACAATTTAAGTGCTAGGTATATGGATCCTATCTTGCCAGTTGATTGCACTTAAAATCTAAAGTACACTCAAGGTCATGTCCATGGCCTAATTAGGATTGTTGTCATGACAACACCATAATCCAAAAATAGGAATTTGGAAAAAAAGACTTAAAACAATCTGAGCATTTGAAGGTATTTCTGAGACCTAGACCTTTCCCTTTAAGGGATTTTCATCCATCAGGTTTTTCTATTAGTTGGGTCCCCAGCTATCAGAAGACCTGAAAAACGAAAACCTAAACAAACTGGAAGCAACTTCCACTTAAGTAATAGGTCACCCTTGAACAGGAATTCGCCACATGGAGTCGGTCGTTTTCAACGCAATATATACCGATGGGGGCTGCGACCATCTCCAGCCTGCCATGTGGCTCTCTATCACACACTGCTGATGAATTCTCATGAGTGGCCCTACCTTTCTCCACGGTGGATATATACGCCAACCAATCACAGTGATCGGACTCCACAACTAACCTCATTTACTGCTGCCCTCATACGCATAAGAGATGATCCGCTCCAATAATACCAAACCGACCAGTTTTCATCTTGGAAGCATTTCACGTTCTGTTCATTTGTTATCCCACATTTTCACCTCCTAGAACCATCCGTGAACTATTGTAGGGCTTTTTGTCACTTCTGGATATTGCAAAATCTGCACAGAATGTCTCATCTGGGCACCAGAAACCCCATTACCACTGTTCAATAAAGACAACTCCCTAAATAGTCAGGACCCGCATTGACCGAATCACGTGGCGCAGTGATTCGACCTACCCCAGAGAATGTTTCACTCATCACAAACCCACAGACAACCCTTCCAACAACCTTATTGATGGTGGAACCAATTAACAGAAGGTCGTAATGTCATAGCAGGAGGTATCCTACCCTAATGTATCGCCCTCTCACTCCTGAGAAGGGAATACACGCCTTACACTAGCTTTTTTTTACCAATGACCTTATTTTTACACATAATGACCACTGGCTCAACCCGTGACGGAGTGGGGTTTAGAAGGTTCCCAATGCCAATGCACTTCAGTAACGCTCCATCTTGTCTTCACCTACTGCTCCCCTGGTTCTGCTATCGGTACTAGGCTTGTTGAAAAAAGGTGCGTAGCAGACCTCCAACTGCCATTTGTCCCCCTGTTTCGGGATGGAGGCCCTTTATATATAGAATGCCCAGGAGGAGCTTGAGCTGATTCATGTGCTCTGACCAAGGAGCCAGGCAACCGATCATGGAATTTTTTCGTGCGCATTACGATGACTGAGGTAATCCATGCGACTCACTGTGTCCCCTTGCTGCACGCCCATGTGGTTGCACTGACTGCAAGATAAAGAGTTGGATGAGAAGTACAAGACCTTACCGCTCAAGGGCCCTTACTGAACACTGAACCCAAGGTTGGCAGAAGACAACTTTGGTGAGATGCAGCAAAATACCGGTTTCATGATCTAAAAGAATCTGATTCTTCGCAAACAGCATGCTTGAAGAATAGATACCCCCTACGTCTCAATGGCAGAGGTGGTCTTGTCTTTCGACAAGCCGTGACACTCTGAACCCTTATGCCAGAGCCACTAAGAAAGCAGTCTTATTGGAATTGCAGAACTAAAGCTTTCGGATGGGTTTTTAACTCCTCCGACAACGAAACCAAGAATTGAAAAGACCAGTGGCAAATCCACTCTGGAACAAGGCTAGGAGTCGATATCAGAATCATAAGATACGCTTGTTGACTTCCGCTTTGCATGAGCAAGCGAGCGCAACAGCCTGTTCAGAAAGATCCTCACCTTAGTAAGACATTCTGTAGAAATCACAGACATACAGTTCAGAACATCTAGTTTGTACTTCTGGTACAAATGGGTCGGCCGAAGGACCTCTTACCAGAGCCCGTTACTATGGGAAGCCGAATCGGTTCTCTCTCAAGCCGAACTAGCAGCATGGAACCACAGCTGCATTTGGCCACAATGGGTTCCCAGCGTGCCAAGCAATCCTGGAAGAGAGCCACTTTCTCGAGAACTCCTCCCGGGATCATGGCGACTGTGGAAGCATTAGCTAATCATACCCGACCTTCGCCCTACCATTACGTCCCCTTCTTCGCTAGGGCTCTGGGTCCCCAATAGTAATATGTCAAATGTGATGATTCACAGCTGAGCGAACCGGTCTATGTGTGGACCGTTCACATTATGGAAGATTGTGCGTCAAACCGCTGGCACTCCACAGAGGACCCTCTGCCTTCTGCTGTGTCTGGGATTGTGGACCTTCCCAGGAGAGTGTACCGGCCCATCAATTTCCCACTCCAGAAGATGGGAGCGAGGCAAACCGATGTCCCATCTCGGAACCACCTGAACTGCCAAATGAACCCTGACACCACATTTTTTCTTAGCAGACCAGAACCACCTTCGCCCCTTACCAAAGGTAGTCGGCGCCGCCACTACAGCAGAAAGACAGCCCACATGTCAATGACGATTGTCCATCGTCGATGACGATGTCCCATCCCCTTCTCAAGATTCACTACTACCTTGACCAAATTGGTAAAGGTTCTGGGAGACCCATTGAACATTTGAAGAACAAAAGGTAGGGCTCAACTCCCCCCCCCCCCACACACACACACACCACAGTGAAATGCCACCATCGCTTAGGTATAATGTAAGTAATCATATTTTTTAATTACGTGTAGCGCTCCCTCCACGCCTTTCTGAAAAACCTTCACACTGCAGGCACTGCTCCATATATGGAAATGCTGGAGGCCCCTTGTTCTTTTCAAGAGGCTCTCCATTCCCTGACTTCTTTGCAGTGAGAATACATAGAATAGAAACCATCTTAAAACCTAAATGGCATTCGTATATTACCGGTCCCTTGGCAACTAACGATGAAAACTCTGAATTATAAGCTTTCCTCCGTGAGGAGTAGGATGAGAAATAGGTGTCTGAGTGGCCTCCGGTATGGGCGGGGGGCGGTGAGCTCAAGGCGGTTCCCCGACGAGAGCACTCCTACTCCCTGCGTCTTGAAATTTTTGTGTTGGCTTCTCTAAGATATACTATATTTAAAAATATATTCCCTCACAAATTCCTTTCAAGCATGGCACATGCCTTCATCAGTTCCCTGAATGTTCTCTGTGCTGTAGGTGGCCAGCTTTGAGGTCTGGTAGCCTGGTGGATAAGGACATCCGCATAAGTGATCGGAAAGTCGGTGGTTAGATTTCCAGCTTCGTGGCGGGTCTTAGAAAAAAATTAGGGTTGCTTGGGTGCTTGTAATGACTGGAAATTAATTTTTCACCTAATCTGGGGTGCGTAAAGCTGTTAATTTCCTCTACTGTCATATATATTCATTTAACCATTGCAATCATTCATTTGAATCCCAAAGTGTGTGTTCCAGTACATATGCGTGACCCTCATACCTTCTGTTGGAACGACGCCCAGTTGGATAAACCGTTCCCCTAATAACCCAAAATCTTGATTGCGCAATCAAAAAAGCACTTAGATTTTGTTTCTATGCTGATTGTTAAAAACAATATGGTTTTTGCAAGTTTAAATTTCTCATATTGTGTTGCTGGCAACTGTCTGCTGCTCATATATATCATCAAATTATGGCACGAAGCAGATTGTGGATATCTATGGTACTAGCTAACTGAAAAAACATGGTTAAGAAAATCAAGTCTATCACTAAATTAACATTGTTTCTCATTAATGTAAACATCACAAAATCCAATTTTCCAATTTTAAGAGGGTGTTTCCCTGGTAATGACTCCTGTTTTTTGGCAAACCATGGCCTTAGGTGTCCCAATCACAATTTGCATAACTGGGCAGCTCAAATTGCATACCTCTTGACACTTAGATTTGTTTTATATTTTGTCTATTTACAAGAAATATTTTTTCCTCAAAATCCCATTTTTAAGAGGGCGTTGCCAATGGCAACGGCTAAAATTCGACATAATCATTGACCTAAATGACCCCCATTGTTGATGTGCAATCAACTGGACACTTCAAAAATACTTATCTAACGACACTTGAATGGTGCTTTTTTATGTTTGTTTACTTGCAAAAGATTGACATTTTCCAAAATTCAGGTTTTCATTTACTGCGTTGCCATGGCAACGGCCTAACGCTCAAACCCACCACTAATTAAATGGCAACAAGCAATATTATGATAGCTGAGGGTCCTGCTAACTGACAAACATAGTGAATGAAAATCTCTAGGGGGGAGGGGATGGGGGGTGGTCCAGGTTTCCCATAGCCTAACAGTTCTTGTTTCCACTATCAGCAGTGATTTGATACATCAGAAAAACGAAAAATCATAACAAATCAGGTTTTGCATTTATGTACCAAGTGCAAGTGTCGACCTTGACTGTTACATAAATCATTTAAAGGGTATGTTTGGTCCTAAACATACCTTGTAAATGATAAGACCTGTAACGAAACCTAATAAGGACAAAATCGGAAAGTTTAGTCTGGATACTGTCAGTACGGACACTTAATACAAACGTAAGTGAATGGACATGTATCTTGGAACACTATCGTTTTCTTCTTTTTTGCCATTCTTCCGTTTGAAAAAGTAACTTATGAGATGCTGCCAGACTTCTCATTCACTTTTAAGTATTCCTGCATATCTCAAATATTTTTTTTTTTTTTTTTTTTAAAAAAAGTCTAATTGCTTCAGAAATGTCTTAAAAAAAAAAGTGAAAAAAGTGATTTTGAGTTGTTTTTTATTTCCAATATAAAACAGGCTGAATTGTATTTGCTCCAATACGAAATTAGAAATTTCCACCCAATTTTTGTAACAAAATGACAAAGAAAATGATTCTCAGCTTAATCCTTTCAGATGGGGATATTTTTGTGGAAAGCTTACATCAAGGAAACCTAATACGAATTTTCATTGCACCTTTCATCATAGGGAAAAACACTAAATACTGGAATTAAAATCTAGCAAATTGAACTGAGGAAAAAACCTGTCTATTGCTTTTTGTTTGACAACAATTGGGGCTTCCATCAAAAGTTATGGTCGAAACTGTAACTTCGCAAACGAAATCTGTTATGCCTATTTCTTATGTATTTTATTGTTTTCAAGCTGCAAATTTAATTTTTTTCCACAATTAAATAATCGTAATCTCAAAAAGTAAATCAGACTTTTGATCTATAATTTCAAGAATTTTTTATTTTTAAAAATATTAAAAAAAAAAAAAAAAAAAAAATAATAAACGTAAAATAACATTTCTAAAATATACTAAAACTAAAAAAACAGTATTTCTAGACTAAATTGCCGATAACCGAAAGTGAATTTTAATAACATGTCATCCTTGTGCAAGGATATCTCAAAACGAATGTATCTTAGAGGATGTTAGTAAAGCAAATCAAACCATACTTATTGGACTATGCATTGAACTAGAATATGCCACTTTGCTCCAGGAGAACTTGATTTAAGGGGAGCTTGGTGTCACAGTTGGCAAAAATATTATTTTTTTCCTTTCGTGACAATGAACTCACCCTTTACAAGTATATGGATGGACATTTGTAGAAAAGTGCTCCCCCAATTCTTTCAAACGCAAATGGAATTATATATATACTCCATTTTTGACCCAATCTGGCCCCTACATACTTTAACCTCAACCTTTTTTCCTTGAGCCGCGGGGGGGGGGGGGGGTGCAAGCACATATGAGTTTGGATGTAAGGCTGGCACTTCCAAACCCACGAGCATTTGATGACAGAGGACAAAAATAAATATGTCATTTGGGTAAGAGGCAACCAAAATGCCCCAATATAGTTTTTTCGGTGATAAATTAGCAAGATTTTCAAAAAATGGGTCTTCCGAAAATTTTGGCAAACATTGACCAAACTAGGTTCGTTGGGTGAAAATTTTTCAATTCCCCCCCCAAAAAAAGTGTCTTTGTGGTGACAGTGGTAATTTTTTCAAAAAATATGGGGTCTTTGGGTGACATTTCAAAATATATGTGGTCTTTGCGTGACAGCGATGCTGAAATGTGCTTCTTAACAGCCTACACACACGTCACCTCCAGGATGGTAGTTCCCCCCCACCCAGTCCTTGAGGTGAACCTTCCCTCTCAAGCCATGATTATTGTGATGTGATCATGTTTTTTGAAATATGTGGTCATTGGGCGAGAGTATTCACTATGAGCCAAAGACCCTCATTCTTCAGGACACAGTTCAGTAACTTCATTCACCAGTGTATTTAAAAATACACCCCCTGATTTTTGTGTATGATTTAGAATACCCAGAACATACACGTCAATTCATGATTGTGTACAACTGAACTGTTAACTGAGCTGTGTCCTTGGTAGATGGATGCCAAAGCTCATATTGATTTGTGACATTGGGTGAGAGCAATGTGCAAAAAATACGGGTTTTGGATGAGAGCATTTTTCTTTTTATCAGCATCTTTTTTTTCAGAATCTGTTTGATTTCATTGATTCTCAATCAAAGTGGCCTTCTGGTCTCTCCAATATAATAATTGTTACCACCCTTGCATAGAATGCGGTACACCACCTTACAGCTTGATTCTTTTGTTTTTCTTGTCTTTTGGGTGTACCAATAGGGATTTGAGAGTGTTTCCCATGTTTCCAGAAGATTTTTTGGTGTTTCTCTGAGTCAGCAATGCCTTCACCAAAGGGATTCACAACAATCCCTCTGCTAGGTTTGTCATTTTGTTTGTTTGCTTTTTATTTTGTCCTTTAAAGCGGCACTGGCACATTTTCACAAAATATGAAATGTGTTTAATTTGCTCGCAATTGATAGTCTAGGCCATTGGAAGAATAGAGATATATTTTACACATAAAAATAATATACACAAAAACAGAAATAGGGACATTAATAAGAGGCTAAAGACATTCAGGTAATTTGTAGGCCAACTCAAAGTTTGCTGTAATTTTAATCAACAAATATGTTTATTACATGAATATCAAGACTCGTACTCATTGATATTAAAACCACAAAGGTCACAGACTGGTCAAACAGTGTGCATGCCGTGGGAAGCAAGTCTGGTGTGTGTTTTCTTGTGTTAAATGCCATTTGCATCGTCTGCTCTATAAATGTCGCTGCAACATTAATTGTAAAATCGTTCTGTTTTACCCATAAGGATGCTGATTTGGTCCTCATTATTTCAGGTGAGGGCTAATGTATATAAAAACTTTACAACCCATGCAAAATTATCAATTTTGAAAATTGTGAGGGCGCACTATTTTTTCAAATGTGCCAGTGTCTCTGTTTCTGAACTCTGTCCATAGACTACTTAGGGTAATCACATGAAAGCCTTTATTCTTTGATCTTCTTGCTTTTTTCTCTTCGTTCTTTTCCAACATGCACATTACCACAAACTTTTGATGTTTTGAAGTACTGGTTGGTGTTATTTTTTTCTTTTGGTATAGTTTGATTAATCTACCCTGCTTGTAGACTAGTGTCCAGAAAAGGGATTCAGTCTTGGCCTTCTTCATCATTGAACTTCAATTAATGATCTGTAAGCTTTTGAGTGCCATCTTTGTGTTTTATCTCCTGCGTATCATACACACACTCTATGAAAAGGAAAAGGAAAAGGACCATGACACACAACTGTGATGATGGCATTATATCTTTAAATCATGTATACATGCAATGCTTTCTACAAATTCACACCCTGTAAAAAAGATCACAAATACCGGGTGTCTAAAAAAGAACCTGCAAAGCGCCCTTTATTTCTCGAAGAGTAATACATATCTGAAAAGTGCATTTTATTAGGTTTCCAACACTGGAAAAATCTTTCCAAATGGACACAATTGGACCGACTTATGCCAATTAAAAATTACTGTTTTAGCTCTTTTGGCCAATACACATCTCCAAGCACACATCTTTTGTTATGGTGAATAGGTTAGTTTTGATATTGACTAGTGGTATATTTTTTTTCCCCCTTCTTATTTTTTTTCCATTTTTTTATTTATTTTCCTGGTCTTTTCTTAGTGGTATCACCAAGGTCATTGGTAATGGCTAGTGGTGGTGGTCAGGATTTATTCAACTGAGTAAGCTGAACGGGGCCGCATTATCCGATACGGACGTCCTAACATGGCCCGCATTTGAGGACTGGGGCAGATTGGGAAAACAGTCTATACTTTTATCAACACTGACTGTGATGAACACAATACAGTTGTGACTCTCTGTACATGGGAAAAAAACCGACGGCTTAACGTCCCCTCCTAAGGACAGGATTGCTTTTCATGATTCATCATGCCCAATTCCAAGTAACATGGAGAGAGCGGTATTCTGTATTTAATCAATAATGGGCTCGTATTGAGCACCAGAATAAATCCCAGCATGTGCCACACCGGGTTCGAACCCAGGATTCTTGTAAATTTGCAACCACAGGCAAAGGAACACTAACGATTAGGCCACGCTCTCCCACAGGTTAGCTTTGATTATTAGAAATTCCAAGATCCTGCCTCATTCTTCTTTAACGTGCTACTCTACCCTCTACTTACTTACTTTGCTGCCCCCCGCTACTACCATGAAGATGGGATGCAGCCGTGCGCTCGCCTCTTTTCCATTTCAATAATTGACTTGGAATCATTCTTGTCCGTCGGGTCTTGCATGCAGCGGTTATTCTGTTTTGAAGTTCTGGCAGTTTGCTGGTGGTCTAGCGGAGTCAAATCTGTGGATGGTATCTGGTGGTGGTACAAATTTTCAATCGGCCAAACTCAGTCAAAGTGTCCTTTTGGGAAGATATTTCAGTGTCGAAGTGAACGAAATGCACTTTTCAGACGTGTATTTGTATGGTTTACTTTTTTTTTCTTCGTAAAATGAGGGCCCTTTGAGGTTCTTTTTTTTTAGACACCCGGTACAGAGTTTTGTGAGAAAAGCAGCAGAGACCAAAATATGCAATCAAGACAAAGCCCAGATGTTGAAGCCTCACGACTCACGCCTTGTGTAATTTTTTTCTTGCATTTGCAAACCATAAGTAATTTTCAATCCCCTGCAATCCTACAACACTGCATCTTATCAAGGGAAATCTTTTAATATTAATCACATAACTTATTTAACCTTCTCAGTTTCTGTATATGGCAATCTTGACCATCTTGCTCAGGGGGTGCGGGGGGGGCGGCCATCCCCTGAGAGTCCAAGGACAACGGGTTTTACAAAAATAATGCGGCAAAAAATAGGGTTTTTACAAAATGAGTTATTGTGTCTGTTTTGTGCCCCTCCTTGACCTGCCCTTACAATTACCTGATATCTGGCAATGCTGACAATCATTTGAGTTTGCTTTTTTTAATATATTCATATCAAAATATACAACAATAATACAATTTTCATCTAGTACAGAAAGACAGAAACCTATATAGTCTAATAGTCTACTGTTTAAACTATGTTACACAACACCCCCTATCTGCAGTTTACTACCCAGTCTGCCTAAAGAAACTGAACACCAAACAAAGATGCCTGGTCGCCACACCATTCCGGCCAGTATAGCGGTAGAGGTCCACTATTCCATGATCAAATGTTGGAATTTTGAACAACAACCTACATGGGAAGCAGGCCGGCTGCCTTGTTGTGGTAAATTTTGAATTATAGAAAGGGGTTTAACAGCAAGTTTGTAGCTATGGTCCTAAACCAATACGTGGGGCACAGTCTGTCAACAACTTTACTTCATATTTTTGGGTTCATCTTGTTTTCCTTTTCGAATGAGGAAATATACAGTCAAAGTTTAACTGAACACAACGTAAAAGCTCAAAGTTTTATTTATTCATCAACAGAATAGGTATTTTGGGTTTACATCATGAAAAATAGCTCAAGCTTAATCGGGGTGGTGATAATACCTAAAATATTTTCAACTGCATGGGCATCAAAACAATGGCTCTGCACATGCACATAAAAAGGAATCTGCAGTGCTTTGTCCTCTGCATACTCAGCAATTTAATGAATATCGACAGTACTATTATTTGCTGGAGTCAATGTAGCATGATATACGTCCACTGGTCACTAATATTCAGGGAAGGAATAGAGATGGCATTTTATTCATTTTAAAGAAAATGTGCAACTTTTAGACTTGACATACCCTGCAGCATTGAAAGGTATTATTTCTACTATTAATCTTTGCAGAAATCAATTAGTTAACGGTTAACCAATATGCGTAACCAAAGTTCTTATCCGAGCATCTTTTTCCCTTTGGTGCAATGGCCTATTATGCTCATTCACTATCAACCAGACAATTCTGTTCCACACCATGTCAAGTGGACCATTATCTTTGGATATATAAAGCCAGACTCTGCAAGAGACTAGCCACAAATGGTTTACTTTTCCCACAGACGGCAAGACCGCATGTCATACACAGCCTCCCTTTAACAAGTATTTGATGATACACTCGACACCAACAAATGCATTGGAAGCTTCCATGTGGGTCAATACCTTGATTATATATATCACTGAAGACATGAATCGGCGCACCCAGTATTGTCACTGTTGACTGGTGTGATGCCATATATAGCATTGACATAAGGTTTTTTTTGCAGTGATGGGTCCCTCATCTTTTTTGATAAATTCTTGATTTTTTTCTCAACCAATCTTTTATCAAAGAAACTGGTCTACACAGCCAGTTTCTTAATAGTAGTAAGCATTGTAATTTTACTCTTGAATAGTCACATAGAACCTGCAGGGTAGGTTTCCCTTTGTAGGCCAAAAACTTGTAATTTATTTGGATGCCCACCAAGCTATAAATGACACCTGCTTTACCATACCTATAAAAATTACAACCTATAAATTTCAGGTTTATGTTGGTGCAGATGCATATCAGACAATGCCTAACTTTCCACATATCTGCTTCTTGCGTGGAAAGTTAGGCATTGTCTCTTACATGCATCTGTACCTGAATAAACCTGAAATCTAAAGGTCATTACTCTCTACTTTTGTGCAAATAAGCTTCAATTTAAATGGTGTTCTCACATAATTCTTTCATTTTCCTCAACATTTCAAGCATATTTTTATTTTGAGCTTACAATACACATATCTAGACATTTTATTATGCTCAATTCATATTTTGTTATGATTAAGTGACAAGTTGAACAACAAAAGAAAATAGTTAAACAGTCCAAATATTTTGTGTCATCCATTTGCCTATTATCTGGGCAGTCACATGGTAAATGACTACTCTTGAGTAGCTGCTGAGGTACTTTGGTACACTATTTATGATGTCTTCCTTGCAGACATATTATAGTCCATTTCTCTAACTCTGTGGAGTGATATCATATCTCCATACGCTGTCTTTGTGCAGTTGAGTAAAAACACCCACGCTTTTATAAAACAGTTGGGCACATTTACTTGTGCCACACCAAAATCACTCACCAAATCACTGATTGTCACTGCACACACAATTGTGGAAACGAAGCATAGACAACATCGGATGTACAATCGCAAGCCAGATAGTGCCACGGAAATCCTTGAGGAAATCCCCCACTGTTGATCTGGTGTAATTTTAAGGCCCTATATGCACGCGGTAGTTTTTGACCACCACCCATGCTCCAGGAGCAGGTCTCCCTCACTAACCTCAAAGGGCAGCTATTGAGTTTTTCTTATCTTTTTTTGACTTTGAATTTTTTCCCTCTGACCTGAAAAATAATGAAAATTTTATATATTTTAAAAGAAGCAGTAGCGAGATTCGAACCCGAGACCACTGTATCATGAGGTCAGCTACCTAACCACAAGACCAGCGAGGATTGGTGTGCCAGATTTGCAATTCTAATCCTTGATAACATTTACGGAATAAATCGCTACTGCTATTGTTTGTGGTCAGCAATCAATATAATGAATAGCTTCGCTCTGGAACGGTTGCCACAACCCATGCTCTAGGAGCATGAGTGGTGGTCAAAATCCCACACTTGCGGCCCTATACTCTGAAAGCTTTGTTGGTTGTGTAGTGTGTACTCTGCACTAACTCTGAAGTACACATAGTACAAATGGAACGGCTGTAAGAATCTGCACGTGTTTTGTTTCGTCTCATAAGGATGTAAAATTGTCACCCTATCTAGTCAGTGATGGATACTAGTATATCACCATTTTGATTTGCTTCTCATCAACCACCAGAGAGAGCTTTTCTCATTCACTCAAACCTCATCTTCCCTAAACACCACACATACATTACCTTTGTACAGTGGCAGCACCAGGGAGTCTCATTCCCCCCAAATTTCTTTCTTCACCCCCCGGCCGGAAGAAAAATGACAAATTTTTGGCAAAAATCAGTGATTTGCGGCCAAAAATCCCCAAATTTGTGCAAAAATCAGCAATTTTGGTCCAAAATTGGTTTAAAATCTCCAAATTTTTTATATTTGCCCCCCAGATTTTCACTTTTCCCAAAAAATTTCACTTTGCCCCACCCCAGAAGAGGTCTCACTGCCACTGCCTTTGTACAACTACAGTACTTCTAGCTGTAGTATGTGTGTCAATCACTTCCTCATGTTTAGTTACTGTGTTTACACAATGTTTTCTTCTGAACCCAAATTCAGAGTTTGAGTGTATGCTATAAACCCATCAGTGTCTTGGCTTCATTTCCTTGTTGTATGAGTGCCTCACTGGCATATTTTTCAAGAAGTTCCATCTTTTTCCTTCTGAGTAGTGCTTCTTCAACCTGTGATAGAAACTTAAAAAAATTAAAGATGAATAATTATATTAGTGAATAATAAACTAATTCCAGTAGAGTGAGATAGATTTAGCTGTTTGATCAGAGGGAGAGTTGCATTCCAGTGTGGATAAGAACAGAAGGAGAGACTAGAAATACAACTTACAGAGCCACTTCATATTGACAGATGGGCTAATGGGAGCTGTAACCTATATCATTACACCTTATAAATATTCATGAGATAATAGGCATAAGTGCTTCCATTTCATTGGTCAATTGCGCCAGTCTCAGGGATGATAAATTGAGCTATCAGTGAATTTGAGCTATTTCCCATGCGGTATTTTTACTACTTTCCCTATATCATCATACCCAGAGGCGAAAGTTATCTATGTTAGTATTTTGTCACGCATTGTAGTTATTATGGTTCTCCTAAAAAGAAGGAACTTCCTCCGTTGTTAACAACAACAACAAAATGGCCGCTGCCAGTAGTCGGTCAGCGTCACTGATCTCAGTGGTCAGCGTCTTTGACAGACGACAAAATTGCTGCGTTAATACAAAATAAAGATGCACAAAACATGCGATTTGTTGTCCGGAAGGTTGTGAACATCTTTTCAGACTACTGTACGGAAAAAGGAAGTTCTCTCACGGAAGCTGAAGCGCTAAATTGCGCTGACTTGAGGAGTTGTTGGGGTGATTTTACGCCGAGGTTCGTAAACGGGATGGCGATTTAAAAGCTTACAGTCAACACGATATGGTTTCCAAAGGCACTTTGGAAATACCATTATCTCATAAATATTTATAAAGGTGTAATAAAACAAATACTACATGCTAAGTCGGGGAAATAGTGCAACTATTTCCCTCGGGTTTCTGGCTACAGTCCTACCACCCCTTACCCTTCGGGTTCGGGGTGGTAGGCCTGTAGCCAGTACCTCGGGGAAAATAGATTGCACTATTTCCCCTCCGTCCATGGTTATATTTTGTATCTCCATTTATCCTCCTTGAGTCAGTGACTTCAACATGTTCACACAATTGTTTTGAGTGTTTATTTCTGCACCAGCTTTATACACGCGAATGTGTGTACATCAGCACTTTGAATCACTGCTTGCGATTTAATGCCGCAACTACTGCATTACATACTGACTCGAGGAAGATAAAAGCACTATAGTACAGATTTGTAGGGATATCTTTAGTCTCAGGCTAGCACTAGCTGGCACTTTCTCATCGATAATTCATCATTCTTGTCAAACAGTGTTTCCATGCCTGGGAAAAAATGCAAAATTTCCTAGAAACACTCAAATTTTCTTCGAAGATTGCAAAATTTTCCCCATTTCCCAGGAATGTGGTTCCCAAGTTCCCCACTTTTTCCAGGCATGAGTGTTTCCGTATGAAGTTTTTATTTCAAGTTACAGGAGGCACAGTAGAAATTACTTTATGATTGCGTTTGTGAATTAGGAAGTTAATGGTGTTTGTATATATCATCGTACCTCTTTTTGTGATGGTACAGGTACATGGGCTACATATCTTGGTTGTCCTTCTTCAGTCTCCATATCTTTATCTCCTTCATCTTCACCTTCAGACTGTAAATTAAAAAATACATTAAAACCCAAAAGCCAGTTAATACTACTTGACTTTTATGCCTTCTTTTCCTTCTTTCAACTGCCAAGATTATTACATTCTACATTAAAAACTCCTTGAGACTTTCTACATCTTACCAAAATTCTGAGCAGTTTTCTGGAAATTTGCTGCACATATTTTAACTTAAAGGGGGATGGCCTGATTTCATGACATAAATTTTGATCTTGAATGATCTTGACCCGAATACCCCATATCTAAAGTTTTACAGCAATATTTCAATCCGTTCTGATATGGAAGCTGAAAATGTCATTTTGTTAGCCTCATAGAATACTGTGTAGAACTAATATTGGTCAATCAAAATGGAGTACATTTTCACTCATAACATCCAAACCAAACATTATTTAACCCTAAGATTTCACAGGGTAAATGAGAAAAATAGTAGCTTTCTTCAGATACCAATATTTAACCACTTCCGGTAAAATCTGGAGTCCCTGGGGAGGAGGCTATTAGCGATCGGGCCATGGACCTTTAAGCCATTTATCATTTTCACAAAATAATGAGCTAAAAGATATATCTAAGGGATCTTTCACATTATAATGAAAATTACCTCTGAATCTTGAGTGACAGCATAAATGTCATCTTCCATCTCCTTGGTTACCTCCTCGCTAAGTAAACCTGCTTCTTTCTTGGATTTCCATTCACTGACGGATGCTGTAACAACTGATAAGTAATATGAAACATTCATTAGAAAATTTGCATGGTCATGAATATGACAGCCATTTATTGTGTGTATGCCTACATTCACGGCTGTTTTCTTACCCATGTGGTAGCCTATACGGCAGCTACACCATGTCTACCGCGGTAGCTACTGCACAGTACACACTGGGCTAATTGCGAGGCAGTAGCTGCAAGATAGGGCTTACAAAGTACACAGTTATTAGGTATACAGTGATGTGGCTACTCTGCTGTACCTAGCCCAATGGCTACCCTGTAGTTGCCCACTAGGTGGAGAGAAGGTGGATGTTTTGTAGACAATACCGGAGTAGACACACAGCTACCACGTAGCTACTCCGCGATTACCACGACGCCATTTTGAAAGTGGATGGAAATTTCATGAAATGAGGGCACTATACACTTATTCTCTGTTTAGCATTTTTTGAACGTTTTTTAGGAAAATCATTACGAAATTCAAATCGGGCATCATCAAAAACCCTCATATTCCCGCACATGTAATAAAAAATGCAAATATGCCAAAATATGTAAAAAAACAAAATTGGCCATGAGAAATACCGCACGCGCGCTGAGAGCCGGTGTAACCACGTAGCTACTCCACGACGGGGGAGAAAGCCGCTGTGTGTACACTATCCGTCTATGCGGCAAAAATACACGGAATCCTGGCCGGCGAGTGTACGTCTAGTGGGTAGGTAATCCATATCTACTCGGTGGTAGCTGTGTGGTAACTACCATGAAGAAATTGGCCGTGTAGCCATGAGAAATACTGTGCACGCTGAGAGCAGGTGTAACCACGTAGCTACTCCGCGACAGTGCAGACGGAATCCTGGCCGGTGAGTGTACGTCTAGTTGGTAGGTAATCTGTGTGTACTCGATGGTATAAACTGCATGGTAACTACCATGAAGAAATTGACCATGTATGCTTGCATGTGTAAGTGTGCCTATGTGCCCCTCAACTCGATCATACTGTGCATGAAACAATCCTTTCCATAACCACTACATTTTAAATCAAACTAGTGGAGAGCCGGTGCTGTGCGCGGGCCCCCAGTAGCTGAGTATACCCGCTAGATGACCCCTGGATGACCTTTGACCCCCAAATGACCCCTCAAAAACGTGACCACAAAAGTTGTACTGCAAAACTATCACCATACCAAAACTCATCCATACGTCAAAGCACAGCCAAGTTACCCAATAATGACCCGGATAACCTTTGACCCCAAAATGACCCCTCGAAAACGTGACCACAAACCCCGTACGTCGGAGGTCTACCACCGTACCAAAATTCATATCCGTAAGTTAAAGGACGGCAAAATGCATAGCCGGACAAACAAACCCACAAACAAACCCACAAAGTTGATTTTTTTTAGTAACATAGATTAAATCAAATCTTACTGTTCTTTTCATGGTCATTTTCCAGAGGCACCAAAACACCATCATCTTCATCCCGGTAACCATAGTAATCAGCATCAATGAATTTCATCATTTCTGCTCTGGTCTTCCGAGGGGGTGGAGGAGCTAGAGAAAAACGAGTTGGTTAAAAATCAACAATTTCACTAGATTCAAGTAAATAGGAGTGTCAAATTATAGACAGACCTTTTGTATTTGTATGGTTTGTACCATATTCAATATGGTAATTAGTGGTTGTATCAGGTCAAGGGGTTCTCAATTAGTTTTACTCAAGGGCCACATTGAAAGTTTGTCGATAACCGGACAGCCGGAGGAGGCCCGTATGAGATGGACAATAGAGCGCAGCAAGGGCCCACTTTAGGGTTAGGGCCCTGTTGGGGTTGCCCCTGGAAGCTTTTCAGTTTTAGCCATTTCCGGTGGCCCCAGAGGAGCAAATTTTGGTCCAAGTTGTTAAATAACATAAGATTATACTTTCAGAAAAAATAAGAATCTCAATTTAATAAATAGAGTAACTAACTGATATTTGTGCTCAATGACTAAAAGACAAGAATTAAAGAAACTTTTTTCTCTCCCTTTTCTTTTTTTCTTTTGGAAAAATTAATCCATTATTGCACTTAGTGGTAAAGTGGATTAATAGCTTTCACCTGCCTGGACAAACTGACTGCATATAGTCCCTCCTACAATTATGGTGGGAATAGCTATCGAATGCACATAAAGTTGCCAAGAGGAAGCCCCTACCAGGATCCACAGTGGTACCATGTGAGCTCAGATCCCATCCCCATATCTTCAATACCCAACTTAAAGGTGCAAGGAGAGATTTCAAATAACAGGTGTCCCCAAAAAATGTGAAAATTCTGATTTTGGCACTGGCGTAAAGCTTTATATAAAAAATATCCCCATCCATAAGGATTAAGCTGAGAACTGTTTCTTTGGTACAAAAACTGTGAAATTTCTAATTCGTATAAGAGCAAATACGAAATTCAGCCTATATTTTCTACTGAAATATAAGCATACAAATCACC
>JAMKCH010006134.1:0-63106 GCA_023653785.1 Ophioderma brevispina
ATCTTGGTTCTTAATCCTTATGGGAATCCACCTGAGCACAAAACCTCAATGTACAATTTTTAAAATGCTGTAGTCAAACTGTCACTACATCACTTGCAACCGATATTATAAGATGCAATGATATGAAATTGTGCCAACAAATGGACCATCATGGGTTGAAGATGCTTTGCGACCAGATGATGGTGCAACTATTTTATCCTGGAACCTCTTCTATTTTGTATCATTTGATACCAGATAATAAATGAAACATCAAGTTTTTAAGCCATCTTGGTTGTGGCTACTTAGGAGTTTGGAACACTCTAAATAATGCTTCTATTATAGATTCTCTGTGCCTTACAACATATGTTTATACACTAATTTGTACTTCTAACTTGTGCCCGACTTATCAAGTTAGGATACCATCAGAAAATGGCGGCCATTTTGACGCCATCTTTAGTTTAGGATATTTGTGAGTTTTTTAAGTCTAAAAATAATGACTTTATATCAGATTCTCTGTGCCTTAAAACTATATATATCTATATATAGACCTTTGTTTTGTATTTCTACCTGTCTGGTTAAAGTTATGGTCAAAAAATAAAATGGTGGGCCATTTTGGACGCCATCTTGATTTTGGAGAGAGCTCAGGGGGATTTTTGGGGACTTTAGTATGTTATTCTACTCATATTATATATATGTTATCAGCTATTTCCAGGGTAAAACTAATGCTCTTGGCCTAAAAGGAGAAAATGTCTTTTGTGTTCCTATTGTTTTTGGGACCCCCTTCACTGATCATAATTTGAATAATTTGTCAATTCATGGGAGTTCAGCAAAATGTAGCTTTTTATAAATGATGTTCATACAGCTACCTGAAAAAAGGAAAATTGAATCTGACCGAGTTCAGACTCATTTTTCTTGTCGCATCACATATATTTTCCATGCCGAATTCGGTAACTTTACAAACTATTAATAGTATAAGAATGGTTAAACTGTGGTAAAGCAAAATTTTGCTTATATAAATTAAAGGTAGAATTCTGTCTTAATCTTAAAATATGAAATTTGGATTATGCATAGTTTAACTTCAATCAAATCAAATTACAAAGTGGAGAAATAGCTTCTCTATTAATAGAAAGTGTGTTGGCACTAATTGTAACCTTTTCACTCATTGCAATATTATGAATAGCGCAGGTTCCCTTTAAAAACTGCAGCTTATGGCAAACAACAACTAGATAAATTTGGAATCATTTTGAAGCAAACCGTCAAGCATATTGAGTCGGCGATGTTTTTGCACCTCCAAAGTGCCTAGACCTCCTTCCCGTATTTCTCTGTGAGTGACATAGATCCTCAGAATATGACAGAGATGTGTCATCTTTCCCACGGAAGACAGGGGTGTTGCATAAATGTAAATAGTAGACGGTGCAAGGTGAGCGGCATGCAGAAGTGCACGCACCTCATTTTATCGCTGACTTATGAATAATTTCTCCTTTCTGTAATGTTCACAGTTAATAATTAGTATCCTGGTACTCACACTATCCTATACTTTCAGTATTTTCTGCTAGGTGAGTTGTTTATCTTGTGAAACAATATTTTCATCATCTCACTTTAAGATTCATGTCAAACAGCGGACTAGGACTAGGTATGTAAGTTCTTTTAAGATGTTTTTATCTTAAGGCATCTATTACACATTTCTGACTTGATGAGGTTATCTTGTGTGAGATAAAAAGCTAATCTGATTATTTTTTTTACTGCAAGGAATTATAATTGCCAACTGGGGTAATTTGACAATGGTTGGAATTGAATGTAGGTTAGGTTAGCACCCTCTCTGATGTTGGATTCTCTACCTGTGGAATACTAGTGTAAGCAAAGCTTGTCAAAACCGCTGTCCTCATTATATGCTGGACATATTGTATAATGGCACGATTTCAACACATTTTCTGATTGGAATGACACTGTCAGTCAGATGTTCTTACACATTGTTTTCAAATGTAGCATTGTAAAGGAATTGATATGTTAGAGTTTGGAAAGAAATTGAGATGAGAAATTAAAAGAAAGATCCTCAACTCGAGATCATTCGTTCGGCCGCCGTCACATACTGACAGTATTTGCAAAATCCGCATTTGAGAAAAACGGCTTTAAAGATTTTGCGATTTTAATTTGGCCCCCATAACTGTTAATTAAACATATATTTCAATTAAAACCTAGTGGAAATCGCCGAATAATTTACATTTCAAATATATTTAACTAATCCTCTTCCAATTATTTAGATATGCGAAAAATGATGTTAAATAAAGATACGTCATTTGAAAACGACAAATAGCAATTTCACAAACGTCTAAATACACAAATAGACACGAATATACCCACGTCATTATGTGCCCGTTTGCGCAAATAAGTCACTATTTGAAAACAGACAAAAATAACCTGTTACCAGTGAACTGCAAAATTACGTCGCACAAATCCGTCCTATGTGACGCGGCGAATACTTCAAAATGCAGATATACGATTTATGGGTCTGCGCAAAATAGATTTTCGACAAATGCGTCGTGAATATTATGCGGACATTTAAAACAACGTTTGTAATACGTCATAATTAGTTAATTAATATCTTACTATTAAGAAGCCACTTTTGAGGTTTAAAATTTGGTGAATATGTTGAATAGTACAAAACACCGTACATGTCCAATTTCCCCAAAAAGTCCAAAATGTCGAAATGTCACTATGTGACTCGGCCGACGATTTGTTGGTTGTTGTTGGAACAATATGTTAAAAAACAAATGAAGGCCAATATGCGTATGCTAAAGTATGTCATTAAATATCCATCACTGTTACAATGAAATAAACAGCAGCAACAGCAACAGCGTCCATCTTTGTTTACTTTGTGCGTGTAAAACACAGCAACAGCACATGTCCATCTGTGTTTAATTTTGTTTGTAAAACACAGCAACAGCAACAACATCCTCTGTTGTTTAATTTTTTGTAAAATACAGCAACCGCAACAAAGTCCATCTGTGTTTATTTGTGTTATGTAAAACACAGCAACAAGTCCATCTCATGTTTAATTTGTGTTTTGAAACAGCACAGCAACAACGTCCTCTATGTTTAATTTGTGTTTGTAAACACACGCAACAGCAACAACGTCCATTCTATGTTTAATTTGTGTTTTTAAACATTTTAATATTGTTATGTTTTTTTGTGTTTATTTAATTTGTGTTTGTAAAACCAGCAAAACACAACAACATCCATCATGTGTTTAATTTGTGTTGAAAACACAGCACACATGTCCAGCTGTGTTAATTTGTTCTTTGTAAAACACGCAACAGCAACAACACTCCATCTGTGTTTTTAATTATGTGTTTAAAGAAACACTCTTTTAAAGAGTAAGAAGATTCAGGCATGTGATCATTTTTTTCCATATAATTCATGCAGCAGTAGAGACGGGTCAATACGAGAATCAAGCTTTGTGCCCAATATGCAGGCGTGTGTTTGTAATATATTCACGGTTTTATTTCTCCATCCTGAATTTTTCACTTAATAACACCAGTACCTGTGAAACTTAGTTTGCTCTGAGAGAGGGGTTGAGGGATTTTTAAATACTCTCATTAATTCAAATTCGTTGAATGCAGTAAACTGGGTGAAATGGCATTATCTGGGGGTTCACCTTTTGTGCAATTAATTTCCATGGTTGCAATTGAGCTAAACTATTTTGAAACTGGTTTATACAACACTTATATTAACCATGTGTTTTTAAATCCAGTTAAAAGCCCAGTTGAATGTAATTTCAATCCCGTCACTCGAAAGTAAGTAGTGTTAAAATACAGGAATTGGACACTTTTCAAAGATGACTGGAAGGGCCTTGGAACAATACAGGGGCGTCGTATTGCCTTACACTTTGTTCAAAAACTGTGAGATGAAAAAAAACATTACTGGCAATCAGTTGTGGGCAACTCCAAATCATAAAAGCTTTCTGATCCAAAATAGCACTCTTTCATGACATGTAGTTGCTCCACAGAACAGTTGCAGGGTGAAAACAACAAATAATGGAAATGACAAAGGGATAGTTTAAAGTTATGACAGTATGGGTCGGTACATAGTCAAAGTATGCCATTGATTATCTGTATTTTGAAGTGTTTTGGCAGCCAAGTTTACCCAGTCGTGCTTGAGTGGCAAAAAATAGAGTGAATATCAACCAGGGGATGATTTAGGGGAAATTTGATAAGACAGACTATCTGCATAGAGTGGTTAGCACATATATAAAATAGGGTTACAAAGTAAGTGTTGGGTTAGAGGCATACATGATCTGCAGTTGCATCTACACAAGAGGGTGTATTAAATCAATCCCATAATGCATTAGCAATGTGGCCCTATACTGTTAATGTACTACTAAAAACACATGTAGTACTTAGGGACAAAAGTGTTTCAAAAGGTTTAAGGAAACATAAGATATTATATACTCATGCTAAAATTTCCTAATTCTTAAGCTTTGTGGGTTAAATGAGTGTTAAAGTTGGGGTTTTTATGTGTTAAGAATAGCATTTTTTATTTTGATCACATGACCTATTGAGGTGAAATTCCCAAAAATGGTGCATTTGTGGGATGACTCAAAGCACCCTCTGCATCTACACCTACTCAGTACAACTTGAAATGCTTGAAGTGCGTAAACAAATATATAGTGAAGGTGGGGATTGCCAAAGACCGACATAAACTGAATTTGTGCCACTTTTGACAATGTGATGTGATCAAGCAAAAGAGCGGAGTCGCCAAAATACTTGATTTGAGGAATAGCCAAACAAAGGAGCTAAATGTCTTTTGTTTCTATTGTTTTGGCCACCCCTCAACTGATTATATCTTGCGACAGTATGGTCAAATTTCCAAGGGGTGGTTCAGCAAAATGTAGCTTTTGAAATGATGCATACAGCTACATGAAAAAGTAAAATTGAATCTGACCGACTTCAGACTCATTTGCTTGATCGCATCACAAAAATACTCGAACTAATTTAAGAAGTTCTCATTTACGGCAGGTATTCCAAAAATTCATCAGCAGACACAAACACAAAATTGCAATTATGTTATAAACAAATAGTCATAATACTAATAATTTCCAAAAGGTTCCATAAAATGATATTCCTGTAAATTACCATAAGAGCTATGTTTCTTAGATGGAGGTTAGCAGAGAAGTTTCCCAAGTTCAAATCCTGGATGGTCCAGGTGTTTTTTTTCACTAAATTTAAATTGTTGTGTTGAAGTGAAGAAGAAGCTAAAAAATAGGTGTTATTTTAAAAACTCCTTGAGACATATTAATATTTGTAACTAACAGATAATTTTAGATTTATTTGTACTTGTTTGCGCAGCAAGATTAGCCGAAATCCCACCCACAAACATTTCACCACCAATCACATGACAGTGCTCTTCAAGGTCAGGAAAGGAAATGCGGATGATAAACCTACTCAAATCTTTACGGGCATTCATTCCAATAAACAGGGCACAAAAAAGGAATACACTAACAGTGACATTATTAGTGATGGATGAAACTATTTATTTCAGTCGTGCCGAGGAATATATTCACACAAGTCACCTGGAATTTTTCTATTACTCTCGAAAAATAATTTCACTAATGATGTATCAACCAACCCAATATTGAATGTTTTCTAGTCCTACCTTGTAGACTTGACACAAACCACACAATTCTATGTTCATTTCATGGGACCTTAAGGGATCTGATGGGGAATAATCATTGAGCTGAGATTGTGGAATCTCCTTAACTGGTTATGCAGTAACGGACAAGCCCATTGTTTAAGACACTATCGTGTGTGATGATTTCATCGGAAAAACGTCAAACTATTTGAAAATCTGCAAAATTAGCTTCTTAAAGGTGAACAATGAGTCTTTAGAATTTTCATAAGTTATTTTGCAACTGAAATACTGACCAGAGAAAGAAACTGCAGATTCAAAGATATGAATCTCCAGTCATTTACGTGTTGTAGAGTAAGTGTCCGTACGGACAGTATTGACAAAAGATCTGATTTTGCCCGTATTAGGTTGTTCAGCATTGGCACTTGTAGGGTATGTTACCATAGTATACTTATTACAGACATGCAAAATCTGATTTTGATGATTTTTTAGAATTTTCTGATTTCCAAATCACTGATAGTGCCTTTAACTCTTAAAACACCCAATTTCAATATGCAATTAGTAGTGTTTATAATCTGTCAGCTACGAGAGTATCATATTTTATCAGCAGCTGATGAATATTCACCAGATCACAACCAAAACTAGCCAAGGATTATTATATTACATTAACTGATTACTAATGAGAATAGAATGTCTATAGTGGGGTTGGTTTATATGGTTTATACTCTCTTCTATGCACTCCACCATGTCATCTTTGGTTGGAATCCCCTTTAAATACATCCCACATTTTTAGGAAACACTGCAAGGTCATAAGAAAGTTTTGAACAAGCCATTTGATTTATTAAGCTAACCTCAAGGCCAATGTTTGATTGCTAAAATTTCTGGGACATTGTAAAGTGAATGATTTTCAATTTTGTGTTTCAAATATTCAATTAGAGACTACTGTGTTGTTAGAAGAGTTCAACTGCAAATTGTTGATCTGCACATGGCATGAAAATCAATTTCACAGTCCATTAAAAGTATGCATCAAACATGAAATGGGTTGAGAAAGATATCTCATTTGACTTTAAGTTCCCTTTAAATCCAGAGCCAGGGAAGGAGTGTTCTCACTTATAAGTGTGCCGAGGCGATACAAGATATTTTTCCATCCACTGACCCCATCTGTACTTTGCAATCGACGTTCTCCCTACCCTTCACTTGATTTCACAACGCTCGTCAGATCCCTGCGTCTGTTCGTGATGGGGAAAGGGAAACCTAACAAAATCTCAAAGCACTTGATGCACAGGAAAAAATTCTCTGCGAACACTTCAAGATCATTCCATGGTCGAATTTTACACCAAGTGGTGACTTACCTGTAGTCATTTTGTACTTGACAAGTACATTGTGTAGCCATAACATCTTTGATGGAAATTCCCAAGGTAGGCGCACATCCAATGTCACTATTTTCACATCCCAAGAGTCTATGCTGCTAAATTGCTGGGAGGGGTCTGACATCCAAACCCTTAACAAGCATCAGCTGGCAGGGAACACCTGAGATCCAGAGGTTTCCTAGCCTTGGGCGGTACTGTTTAGATTTTCTTTCTGAAGCCATACAAGATTTAAAGTGATGATGAGGCCTCCGTGTACATGCACCTGATACTTTACATTTTCCTTTGTGATGCATGACTGCCCAAACCAAAAATCACTTGTATATACAGAATAAAGTGCAGTAATTTTTTTTAGTTGACAGTTCAAAGCAATGTAGGTCAAGTTCCCATTTTCATCAAAGAGGTTACTTTCCTTTTTTTGTCTTTTTTAAAATGCTCCAATTGTGTTGAAAAGCACACCATGATGTTCAATGCATAAATACTTGTATCAATACCCAAATTCACAGTTCTGTCCAGATTTGCACTACATTCCTCCACGAATTAATGTTGTAAGTTATGAAAGCCTGTGATCATACTTCCAGTTTAAAAAGAGTCTTGCCCTTTTTTAGACCAAAGGTATATAAACATCAGATTTTCATTTGCCTCAAATTAGGTTGTATGTTCAACCACGAGCCTTTTATTTTTACTAATCCTGTGGTGCATTTATTTGATGTTATCATATAATAGACACTCTCCAGTAGTGACATAACCATCATTTGGGGGAGAGCAACTCCCATTCATTAAATTTGCAGAATCACAAGTGATAATTTTTAATATATTAAGTATTCAAAGTGTTTCAATTTTTCATAGATATTCTGTGATATTTCCGCATTGAAACTAATTAATAATTTTTGATGCAATGTGAGCTTTCCGTCCCTTTGATTGTGTAATTTAGTTGTGTACTTATTAAAACCAATATTGATTTTGTATTGGTTTGAGCTAATATTTCATCAGAGCAGACCGCATTATTTATATTAGCTTGTACTATAGACAGGGAAGCTATGGTATGTAATCAATAAAATGCAACAAATGGTGTAGTGCTCAGCTCTATCAGATATTTTATTGGAAATACCTTCCTCTCGTATCAACAACCAATGGTATGCATGTAGAAAGAGTCTTGTTATCCCTCCACGTAGGATGACTATTATTGTTTGTAGAGTCAATCAATTGAAAAACAATAATACAAACATTCTTTAGGATCATTTCTCACGTTTCCCCTGGTGGCCTTTCCATGTATACTTGTTTCTTTTTAATTCTCATTGAACAATGTGTGCCTTTTTTTATCCCCCTGCTTGAAAAGCATAATGGATATGCTATCAGTCAAGGCAGCGTCGGCGTCCAACACAATCTGGTGAATCCGATAACATGAGACCCATAAGGGTTATGGTGATGTAACTTGGTGGGTGGGATCGGACTGCCATGCCCTTCATCTGATTAGATTATGGGCGTGGCATATGCTAATTAGGTACCTAATTTGCATAATTAATGAGTTAATTTGGGGTATTTTTACCCAAAAAGCTTGTGAACAAACTATCTGAAGATCCATAAGTCCGATTTTGATGAAACTTGGTGGAGGGGTGGGGAATCATGTACTCTCGCGCTGATTAGGTAAACCGCTCCCGCCAGGGGGATTTAGCATTTCAAGAACCGCGTGTATTTTTCATATTGCTTTCATGTACATAAAGGCAGGGTCCTGTTTTAGCTAGCAAAATATAGAACCTCTAGGTAGATTAAGAAAATTTTAAAAATTGCAAGCAAACGTGAGGATTCCTTTTGAGACCAATCCCTGGACAAAATATGAGTTTCAAGTATCCTGATGTGATTGAAACCAGACTTGAAAATAATCTGCAGTAAGAGCTGCTTGCATACCACATCACATATGCTGTCTCAACTGAGAAGGAAAATGCCACCTGGTATACCAGAGGCAAATGCCTAAACCACTCAGCTGTACTTCTCTAAAGCCTTTAAGCTGTCTAATTGAGGTTTGTGTTATTTCTATGAAGCTGTAGCATTCAGTTCTTGTGCAAAAAACTCAAAAGGCTGCACAAAAAAGTGAAACACATGGGAATCATGATATACTGCAAATAAAACATAAAACTTGGTGATATTAGAATTATTAGTTAGAAGTCTTTCAGTTTCTTTTGAAGTAGTTAATATATTCATTTGCCCCTTTTGAAAACAAGATTTCAATATATCTCTCCCAGCACCTTGAGGATGATTAATATTCATAGTATATTATAGCATTGCATTCATAACATTGAGCTGAATAAATGAACAGCTTCATTGCCACCACTTCTCTGATTATTAATTGCTATTTTGGCATCAATGCATCTATTCCCAATTTGCACAAGATACTGTTCTACAATACAGCAGCAACCACAGAAGGAACACAATCCCACCATACCAGTCTTCACTATTGTCATTCATCTTCACTTATTTAAAACATTACACTTTTAACTCTTCCATTCAGTTACAAGCACATATGCATCCAGTCAATAGGACACTGCTTTTTAAACATAACAGCTCTTGCAGTTTTTGTAGTTGTCAAAGTAGTTGATTGTACAGAGATAACAGAGAGTGGAGTCACATATTTCCTAATGTTTCCTTGGCATTAAAACACTTTTGAAAAGGCTTGGCTCCACTTTACCCAAAAGTAATGCAAACACATTTTAGTGTAACCATTGACATTTTGCACTTGCCCTATATTTCTTAAATAAAAGAATTTACCCAAATAGCCGCAATTGTTTATTTTTTACTACCAAATTCCAAATCAAAATGAGTTAACTACTAATTTTATTTCTGTTTGTTTGTAATTTGTTTTATTTTGCAATGTTTTCTGTGAAAACAAACTCTTAAAAATTCAGTGCCATAGATAGCATCAGACATTCTCCAAACTAATTGAAAATGTAATAGTTTCTTTTCATCTGATGAAATGCCTTGGGGATTTCCTTTTCATAAAGATGTAGTACATATGAAGGTGTTCTTAATCTTTTGCTTGCTGAAAACTATGTTACACATAATTTACTTAATTAAGCTGTAATTTTCAACATAAGAACTTAAAGAGGGTACAACCTGGACAATCAACCAATACCATCTGCAATCTGTAATTGCTGTTATGTGGCATGACAAAACATTTTGGGGCAGTAGCTGCTTGACAAGACATGGCAAGTCAAATGCCACCACTATTGTTTTCTATGGGCATGTTCTTATAGGCACATATTCACATTAATTGGTAGTTCGAAGGTACATTTTCTGTGATAACTTATATTTAGGTTGTGTTCATCAAATGACACAAAACTAGGACTACCTTGGAGGGTAATGGTGGCATAAACATGAGGTACCAGCTTGAGTTTCATTTTCAAATATAGGTCAGGTCAGGTTCCGCAATAGGTACTTACATATTAGTGAGTAGTGCTTGCAGGATATCATTTTTGAATACTATACAAATATTGCTTCTCAGGTGATGTTAATAAACTTTTAGGACATGAGCAAGAAAAGATAACCATTTCTGTTGAAGGCAGTAAGTGCATTAAACTTCCAGGTGATATGTTATCAGATTTTTATACCCTGGCAGCTTCAGCCAGAAGATGGATTTTTGCCATAGTACATTCAGCATCAGCATCATCAGTGTCATTGTCACCACAAACAAGATAGTATCTGCAGTTCTCTGGGAAACACCAACAAATTCCTGGTCAAATTATCCATGACTTATGCACCAAGGACCTTTAGTGGGTAAAACAAGAATCATATCTGTGAAACTATTTGGATGCTATGTGAAATCTCTTATAATCACCTCAATGTTTTGAAAGCAAGTTCATGCCCTGCTAACTCCTGTACCGATTGATTGATTAACATCATACTTTGTCAGAAGAATCATTGGCCTGAGCATCATCTTGGGTGTACACCCAATGACTCCTAATGACCCCTACACGACCTTGACCCATTTGTTTTATAATCTATATAATGTCATTTCAAATAAGGCACTACAGTCACCAAACTTGCTCCAAAGAACCACAGGCCCAAGACAAATATGTGGTGTACACACACACTGATCTGCAATGAGCTCTATTTGACCTTCGACCCATTTTATAAAATATCTTTGTAATGCAATTTTCTTGGAAAATGAGGTACTTCAATTAAACTCACTCAAAAGAATGACTTCCAAGACTTCTACACAGATTTAATCGAATGTGACATTCTTAGAAAGTATAAATGATGCAGAGTTCTGAAACAATGTTAACATTTTGATAATTTCAGCTTTAAAGAAATTCATCAAAGGGCATAATACATTATACTCCATTGCACCTTCTCTGTATCATGCATATTTTGTATGTCCAAGAAAATAAAGTTATGACAAGAAAAAGTTAAACCCATATTAATATACAACACCCCAAGATCGTTATTGTCAAGGTCAAAATGCATGTATTGGTATTTTGTTACTGGCATAGATGTGCTAACATAACCTGCAAGTGGTTGGCTTGAAATCTTGTGGTCTGATACTGGACTTTTTTTATGAGTGCGTATATGTATAGAAACTCCGAGTTAAGATTTAAAAAAAACACTCTCCATGAAAATGTCCCAGTGCCATATTACGCACCATAACGTGCACAATTTGACCGCAAACATATCCATATGTTGATCATTGCTTATTCCCAAAATCAGCCGTTAGCGTAAATTTGAGTCGCCATCACTGCTTGTCCCTGATAAGCTAATATAATAAATTTCCACACTTTTGTAAATTCTCGCATTACCCCTTTAACATTGATGAATGCATCGTGTTTAAATGTAGCCGTGCATGGCCATGTCACAAATATTTGTTCTCAATTGGAATAAAATGGATTTTGGCTTAAAGCATGCAGGCAGTCGAGCTTATCTTTGGATTTACAAAAGCAAATGAGAAGGAATGGACTGTGGATCTTTATGATGGGCTGTACAATGAATACACAGACCGATATTGGGGCCATTGGTAATTGAAATACAAGAGAATAAGAATAATGAAAGTGTTTTCCTGTTGTAAGAAGAAATTGTTTTGCTAGTTGAAACTTACTGGAAAAGAACACCTGTACAATATTGCAGCCCTGCAGAGTTCTGATACCTTACAGATTTCTGGTCGGGATTTTAAATATCTGGGTCGGGTCTATAGAGGAATTTTGTCTTTTCCTGGGGAGGGTTATTAGTGTTGAAAAATTGAGGCGACACTGTATCATATAACCTGGGAGGAATGGATATAACCAGATGTAAAATCTTCAAAAACGATCAAAGTTTCCCCCTCTCGTGAGATTGTAAATACCTTTTTTTAATGCAATCTAAGATTCCATGTCTTTATTCCGTCTGGAGTTTCTCAAAACAAGCGGTTCTCGAACCACAAGTGTCGCCTGCTTTCGCGATCAACCTTTCCTTCGCTCCTATTTTATAACTTGACCCATGGAGTTACTTGACCTGTGCAAAAATGACCCCTGGCCTTGTTCCTGTGTTGTATGTATGGCCCAAGTTGTTGCAATTGGACTTCTGCTTGATTTCCAATTATGCCAATTTGAGGTTTTCAGCCCATTTTATAACTTGACCTCACATGACCTTTAACCCTGGTATGTGACCTTTGACCTCATCATATGAAGGTTCAGAAGAGGCATCTATAATCCATTTTCTGTAGCTGTAGAACTTGATTTACAATTTGATGTTTTAACCTATTTTATAACTTGACTTCATGACCTTTGACCGTCGTAAGTGACCCTTCACCTCATTATTATATGAATGTTCCCAAGGGGCATCTTTGACCCAGGTTCTGTAGCAATTGGACTTCTAGTTCTTGAATGAGAAACTTTTCCCGAAACTTTAAACCTTGCAGGCGACACAAAAAGTAAGGAAAAAATGGCTGGATGGGGTCAGGGAGCAGGACAAATGCATATTATAGGTCATCAGTTCCGACCCTTTCATCACGACGAGGTGGAGGGAGTAGCATCAGTCAGTTCCTCCCTATACCCCTATTTCAAGGTCAAAGCATATGGGCTTATCGCAGTGTATGCATAAATGAGGCAAAACGGGATTTCCGCGCAAACTCCGCTCAGATTTGCACTAACCTTTTGACTCAATTGGAGTGATTTTCGAGTTAATTTTTCACTCAAATTAGTATGGGTCACTCGACAGCTATTTGGGAGTGACCTTCACTCTTTTATATTTAGAGAGTAAGGGACGTTGTTGGATTTTATTAATCAAAATTTATCACAACCCAAGCTTTGTTATTAGTATTTTTGTAAATAAGCCTTTGAGATACCCGAGATATTTTATCGTTTGTTGTATACAATTCGGTCCAAAATCTCGAGTGTCTTATGTAAATGTCAACAAAATGGCTCTGCCTATTTTCAGGAATCAACGCTGTTATAGTTTGCGTTCATCATATCAAAATGACATTACGATAATTATGTGGCTGGGATGTTTGAACATTCTTCAAGTGAAGCAGTGTAATTTTAACCATTCGTGTGATACCACAATTCAACCTGGGACTAAGATTTGAAAGCCACTTTTAAGTTCCTTAAAACGAATTACCAATATTTCAAATAGTGATAACTTTATCTTAAATAGTGGATTTTTTTCCCTCAAAAGCTTGTCACTGATAATGATAATAATACCCCGATTACCTCACGAGCAAGGTAGCGAAAATATTTGGCATTATTGATCTATCGCAATTTGATGTATGATGCTGTAATCTCAAATATTTCAAGAATTCTCAAGTTAAAGGCCTTCATCATTGATGCCCGTTGGGTTTGGTTGAATTTGCTCTGGTTTGCACTTCGCCAGTTGATATTGTGCCAACAGAAAAAATCGTTGAGATCCTGTCTGTGTTTATTTGTTTTAAAATCCGCACAGTATAAATTCAGTTGCTATTAACGATTAGAAAATCGAACACGATATCCCAATGGTGACAATACGTTGCTAACTGCAGGTAATGTAAACGCAATTAGGAGGACCCTTAAACATCGCAAAGTCACTGCTCTAGTCTGCTGCATATCTAAACAGAATCAAATGCAGTAATGTTTCATGTAATTTGATTAAAGTCGATACGCCGACTTAATTATCCCTTTCACTTTAAATGTCTTTAGTGATTATTTTTAAATTGTATACATTAGCTGTAGATAGATAGCGTTTGAAAAGTGCAGCCATTGTTAGTCTTTTTAAATTGAGCGTTGAACGTTTTCGTGACCAGTCATTTTTGCTAGTGTTTAAAGCAATGTGTGTTTACAACAAATGTAGCAATCCAGCGAAGTTTGCCATAAAAGCATACTTGACACGGGCTAAATCAGCTCAGGCAGGTTTACAAACTATAACCCAAAATATGTATTGTATATATACAAATAGAGATTGGGGTAAATGCGTATGTTAAAAACAAACACAAACGTAATTACGTCCATGTGTTATGATTAAAGTTGTAATTTAAGATCGAAGAAATCCCACAAGAATTGTTCACTCTCAATTTACATTCGTTGTGGTAAATGCAATTATCAAAGCCCGAAGTTGCAAACAAACAAAACCCTCCAGTCATTGTTGCTTCAGCTTCTCGCTATGGAGCTAAAAGATATTTCTGAAATGCAGAACTTGTTCACGAAATAGAAGAAATATAATAGAAAACATCAGTATTTTGCAGTTGTAGTTGCAAAACTTCTTTCCAAATACGACTAATTATAAAATTGATGTGTTTTAGCCAAGTACCTGAAAATGTGGTGTTTGTTTGTTTATTTATTTATTCTTTACCCTGGGTCCATATTCAGAGGAAAACTTAAGTATTCCTCTGAATATGGACCCAGGGTAAGAATAAATAAATAAACAAACACCGCATGTTCAGGTACTTGGCTAAAACACATCAATTTTATAAATAGTCGTATTTGGAAGAAATATTTGCAACTACAACTGCAAATACTGATGTTTTTGCAGTTGTAGTTAACATTCAATTGATTACTTACATCTGTTCGGACTCTTAACTAGTCTATTCACGCGCACAAAAAATTGTTATTTGTAGGATGTATGCAGCAAATTTGCGGTAGCTAACGGCAGATCAGTTATGAAAGAAACAAACAAAATTGCCACACGGTTAGCACACATTTCTTGTTCTGGAAATGTGTTCTTCCAAACAGATGAATTGCAATTACCCATCTAGCATCTAGCAAGGTACACTCCAATATATATGAAATACACCGTTTGATAATTGAAAGTTGTGACATTCTAACGTAAACTCTGCAGATTGAGATTGCCACGCAATAGACCAGTTAACATCCTACGTCACTTCTTTTGTTGCCTGCGAATCCATTCCTGCGAATCGTTATGGCCCATAGTATTAAAACTCTAACAGATACAATTGCTCAGTGTGAAACAGTCAGGCCGACCTATTTCAAGATACCATGCCGTAACATGTTTACAAACATTGCTGTTAACTGGTCTATAGCAGATTTATTAACGGTTGTCAGCGAAAGTGTGTAAACAACGAAAAAGTCACGATAATTGTGGAAAATTATGAAGACGACGGCTTCCATGTTTTTCTGAACATCAAAATATGGCATTTTATTTCCAAAAGAATATTTTGTTGGGGTGTTTCCGAATCTGACCACTATGAATTAAACAACAACGGAATAAAGATGTAATGGTTGTTGAATTCATAGTCATGATAGTGGTCAGGTAAAACTGGTGAGGTTACGGAAACACCAAATTTGTTGTTTGCAATACCTTTCGTGAACATAAGATATATACATACGTACGTACTGTTACATATTTCGGTTTTGTTGTATTTTATTTAATTAATTGTATGATTAAGAAAGAAGAGGACATACGACCAGGCAACATAAACGTTCAGATATTAAAGTGATAATTAAAACATTAAACACCATCAAATTATTTTGTAATCATTTGAACAGCTTCATGATATGTTATTTAATAAGAATAATAATTGCATAGGAACCTTGGCTACAATATCGTCTTGGGAGTGCTTTGTATTTGGCTTTCGTAAATTCGTCCTTTGTGTTTAGTCCGTACACCAATTACACCGACAATGGGTGTAAATTTGTTGCCAGCATCAGAAGTGTCGTCAATAAAGATGGAATATCATTCCATTGTTACTGTGAGTTTTGTCATATTGTACCCAAAAAGGACAGTCAGTTCAAGCAGTACTTTTTCGGGCTCGAAGCACTTATAATCGATTTCTAGTGATATGAATCGGGCTCATTTCACTACCATGAAAGGTCTGCAAAAGTCCAAGAATGTTTGCGTATTCAAACTTGCCATGTTCACTGGCTTTAACCAGAGAAGATGTAATGAAAGATAATCTCTCTTAAGGAAGATAGGACACTCGCCTATTTTGTACGGCAAACGATGTAACACTTTCTACGTCAGCTTATTACCTACCAGACGCCAGTTGGCGCTATTCCCAACGTAGCAAGCAGACCGGGGACCGACCGCGATTTGTCAAATTGAACTCGGCCTTAGGTTTAACACATTTTTGGCAGAAGTCAGGGGGACAAAGGGACGAGACTGTCGATCTTAATGTCCATATAAGGCTAAGGCAAATCACCACAAAATATAGTATGTCTTTGGTAAACATTTTGAAACAAATTAAAAATTCTTTCAAAATGCTGTAAAATTATGCCAAGCAATCCCGCAAAAACTAGCTATGACACTTTTGAATTTTGCGCCATTGCTTCACACAGTGAAATATGCGATGCAGTCGCTTTTACCTGGGCCGTCCTTACCATGGATCGATCTGAATTATCCTTGGTTTATACTTTTCCAAAGAAAAGACACAAACCATATAAAGTCATATAAATTAGTAACAAATTCATTACATTTATAAATCACACAGTGTCACCGGGGGATTCCGCCCTCAATCACCAAGTTATGGATTGGTTTGAAATTCTTTCACAGAGGTAAGTTGATGACCATTCGCAGGCTCGCACTAGAAAACAAAGCTGAAACATGTTGAAAACAAAACACAGGATGTTTCCTCAACCTGATATCTGACTCTATTGACTAACGAGGCGGATACTAGTATTGACGAGGAGCAGATGTTTAAGGTGTCGTGCGAGAGGTGCACCATTGTACCGATGAAGCCCTCGGAGCTCAGAAAATTACAGATGAAAAGGGTTCAACAGATAATTACGACGCCAATTCCATTTTTTAAAAAAAATCATTCTACGTAATTTTAACAAGCATGTGATCATCAAACACACGTTCATTCACCAAAATTACTTTGAGAATTTTGCTCCGGATATTTGGGACGTTTAGGAGTTTTCTGAAGCAAAATTCTATCATTTTTTAATGTTTCCCGAAATACATGGAAATCTTCAGTTTTGCAGAGCCTCCAAATCAACTTTGAAGCCTGGCCTTTGAGGTGAATAGGGTTTGGAATTGGCAATGCTGTGTACACATGTTAAAGGTGCCCCACCCGGTTACAACATATATTTTCCATGTTCGTTGGAAGGAACCATCACCAAACATTCGAAAATTTTCAATTTGAATCAGACTTCTTTGAAGTGGATGGTAATTTACCCAAGAGTACTGTAACAAAATATTTTCCGGTTACCGGTTAAACAAACCATATTTAGCTTTAAGCATCAGAATGGGGAAGAAGTCCGTCAAAATATTTTGACATACCAAGGAATCGCATTTTCGATGGTGTTGAAGGTGGAGGTCGGGCTGAGGACGTGTAGTGCCCTTTAAGGTGGGAAGATGAAATAGGTGCTTGGGAAATCATGAATAGCGTTTAATTTTAAGGGTTAATTCTCCCCAGTTGTCTGGATTTACAAGCGGTTAGGGCGCGCCATTTGCGCCCAGTCAATTAAACGATTTTATATTGTTAACCACTGGCACTGCTTACACAGATTATCGATTCGATTACATTTGTGAAGCTCATAGAATAGATCATGGCCATGAGAAACCCATCAGCTTTAACAACCCGGTGTGCAAACGTGGGTTATATCATATCTAAGACTATCAGAATGGATATTAATATAGAGAGTGAGGCTTTATCGGCGGTGCGCTTTATCGGTGGTATTGTTTGCTGAACTTCAGAAGAAATGTTTTGATTCGATAAATGCTCAAACGTAGCTCCCTAATCGCTTCTTAATCGGACACGAAACAAATCGAAATATGAAATGGCCTTTTATCACATTGGAATTGGTGTTTTGCCAACGATAAGTTTTATATCTGTGATGGCGTATTATTTCCTTCCTTATTATCGTGTAATCCCCGCCTATACTCTGGGCCATAATTTATTGGGCAATAAACAAACGCGTAGCGTTGATCGTTGAGTGTACTGCGTATAACGTGAAACACGATGGTGCGCCGTATTGGTGGGGAAGCTGGGAGTCACCGTTCTTAAAAATGGCTTCCCCCCCCCCCTCTAACACACCCCCCAAAGAGAAATTATGAGCCAGGAGTATAGACGACCCATTTAAAGGCCGAGTCAGAGATTTCCCCCCGAAAAATAATTTTTGTGTAGTAATTAAAAAGTAAAAAAAAAAAAAAGGTAAAGATAAATAGGATTTTTCCTTTCAATCCAGTAAAGATTTATGCACAGTATAACAGTGCCATAGGGATACGTGTATAATAAAATTCCCGTCCGGAATTTTAAACAAAGATGTGATTTTCTATGGAAGTACTTCGATGATTAGTATTGGACAAGCAGTATGTACAAGCAAAAAACACAATTTCTTTGAAAATTAAGTGCGCCTCATCGGGCAAAAATCTGAGATCAGCTTTTAGAAAATCGGATGATAGTTCGCGAATTAACTGGATGTTTTAGCCTCTGCCGTGATCTATCGTGTCATAATCACACAGGCAATAAGATCAGGAAACTAGCGAAGGACATCCGCTTGATGAGCTATCGAAGGATTGATGCAAACCGGATATTCTATGTTTAAGCTAGTAGCGCAAGACGAGAGAGCGATTGGCGTAGGATCCAGAAAGGACTACCCCAAGGGAAGCTGTTTCGCACCTATCCTGTTCAAACATCTATACCAACGCACCAAACATAGGAGTGCAGGAACCTGTCGTTTTATCTATGCAAACCGTCTTGGAATAGCGTACACACTATGAAAACTTAGCCGGTGACGCATATGTGATATTTCGGCACTGTCCCTAAATCCTTCAGCCCTGAAAAGTATGGACTTATCCGCAATTTTTATGAATGAGGGCCGGGGACTCAGGCTACAAACATAATTTAATGAGCACTATATAGAAAGTGCCGTGGGTAAGACATCTCCCGATCGGGGGCTTCTCACTGATCTCCTACACTGGATAGGCTATCGCCGATCGAAGGAGGGAAATGGATTATAATGGAAAGGCGATTATATATAGAGAGTTGAGCTTTATCGGCGGTGGCGCGTTATCGGTGGAGTATGTCTTGCTGTGAAACTCAGAACATTGTTTGATTGTGCTAAATGCTACAACGTAGCCCCTAAAAGCTTCTTAATCCAGACCACGAACAATCGATATTGAAATGGCCTTTATCACAGTGGAATGGTTTCTGTTGTGCCCAAGTAAGTTTTAATATCTGTGATGAGAAGTATATGTCCTCCTGTTTCGGAATCCCCTTGCCTATTCTATGGCCATAATTTCCTTGGTCATAACAAAAGCGCGCGTTGATCGGTGAGTGTACTTGGTCTACGGCCACACGATGGTGCGCAGTTTTGGTGGGGAGGGGGGGAAGCTGGCGTACGTTCTAAACTGTCCAAGAAATTATGAGCCAGCGTTTAGACGGAACCCATTTAAGGCGAGTCCGCCGAGTAGAGATTCGAAATATTTTTTTGATTTTTTTGTAGTAATAAAAAGTAAACAAAAAATAAAAAAAGGTAAGATAAATAGGATTTTTCCTTTCAATTCCAGTAAAGATTTATGCACAGGTATAACATGTGCCATAGGATACCGTGTAAATTAAAATGCCAGATCCGAATTTTAAACAAAGGATGTGATTTTCTATGTGAAGGACTTCGATGATTAGTATTTGGACAACATTATGTACAAGCAAAAACCACAATTTCTTTGGAAAATAAGTGCGCCTCATAGGGAATATGGTCAGCTTTTAAGAATCGGGTGATATTTAGAGAATAAGGTATTGTTTTAGCCTCTGCCGTGTATCTATCTTGTTATAACACAGGGCAATAAGATTCAGGAACTCGCGAAGGACATCCGCTTGGGACTGAGCTATCGAAGGATTGACTTGCAAACAGGAATGCTTTGTTCAGCTAGTAGCGAAGAAGAATCGATGGGTAGGCTCAAGAACGGATACCCCAAGGGATCGTGCTCGGCCCTCTCCTGTTCAACATCTATACCAACGACCAAACCTAGGGGCAGGAACCTGTCGGTTTATCTATGCGACGATCTTGCGAATTAGCGACACACTATGAAAACTTCGCTGAAGCTATGTGATATTTAGTTCACTGATCCGCTAAATCCTTCCGTCCTTGAAAACGTATGGACTTATCGGCAATGTTTGTTAGTTATGAGGAGGGCCGGGGACTCAGGCTACAAACATAAAATTTTAATGAGCACTACTATATAGCGTGCCGTGGGTAAGACATCTCCCGATCGGGGCCTTCTCACTGATCTCTATACACTGGATAGGCTATCGCCGCTCGAACGTGAGTAAATGGATTTAATATAGAGCGTGAGCTTTATCGGCGGTGCGCTATAGGTGGTATTAATGTCTTGCTGAACTGCAGAAATTTGTTTGATTGATAAATGCTACAAACGTAGCCCTAAACGTTCTTAACCAGACACGAACCAAATCGAATATTGAAATGGCCTTTTATCACATTGGAATTGGTGTTTTGCCAACGTAAGTTTTAATTATCTGTGCTGGACGTATATTTACTTCCTTAATTTCGGAATCCCCTGGCCTATACTCTGGGCCATAATTTCTTGGTCCTAACAAACGCGGCGCGTTGATCGTTGAGGGTACTGCGTCTACGTGCAACACGATAGTGCACCGTTTTGGTGGGGAAGCTGGCGTACGTTCTAAATGTCCAAGAACTTTGAGCCAGAGTATAGACGGACCCATTTAAAGGCAGAGTCAGAGATTTCGAAATATATTTTTGTGTCGTAATAAAAAGTAAAAAAAAAAAAAAGTAAAGATTAACTGGATTTTTCTTTCAATCAGTAAAGATTTATGCACGTATAACAGTGCCATAGGATACAGTGTATATAAAAGATTCCGATCCGGATTTTTATAACAAAGATGTGATTTGCTATGTGAAGGACTTCGATATAGGATTTGGAACAGCATTATGTACACGCAAAAACACAAATTCTTTGAAAATTAAGTGCGCCCTCATCGGGAAACGATCAGCTTTAAGGAAATCGGATGATATTTAGAGATAAAAGGTATTGTGTTTATAGCCTCTGCCGTGTATCTATCGGGTCATATCACACGGCAATAAGATTCAGGAAACTAGGAAGACATACCGCTTGGATGAGCTCATCGAGGATGCTTGCAAACAGCTATTCTCTGTTCAGCTAGTAGCGAAGAAGAATCGATGGCGAGGCCTCAAGAAAGGACTACCCCAAGGGAAGCGTGTTCAGCTACCTCTCCTGTTCAACATCTACGTCAAAGACCAACCTAGGAGTGCAGGAAACTGGTCGTTTTTTATCTATGACAACGATCTTGCGAATTAGCTACACACTATGAAAACATTCGCCGGTTTGAAGCGATGTGATTATTTCGTTCAACTGATCCGCTAGATCCTTCAGTCCTTGAAAAGTATGGACCTATCCGCAATGTTTGTTAGTGATGAATGAGGGCCGGGGACTCAAGGAACAAACATGTAAAATTTAATGAAGCACTATATATAGCGTGGCGTGTGTAAGACATCTCCCGATCGGGGCTTCCCACTGATCTCTATACATGGAAGGCTATCGCCGACTCGAACGTGAGGAAATGGATTATATATAGAGCAGTGAGCTTTATCGGCGGTGCTGCTTTATCCGGTGGTATTCATGTCTTGCTGAACTCATGAAAAGTGTTTGATTGATAAATGCTACAAACGTAGCTCCCTAATAGCTTCTTCATCAGAACACGAACAAATCGAACTATTGAAATGGCCTTTTATCACATGGAATTGGTGTTTTGCCAACGTAAGTTTTAATTTTATCTGTGATGGAAGTATTATTTCCTCCTTATTTCACGGAATCCCCTTGCTATACTATGGGCCATAATTTCTGTCATAACAACGCGCGCGTTGATCGTTGAGTGTTTAATGCGTCTACGTGCAACACCCACCCCCCACCCCCCCCCCCCCCCCCCCCCCCCCCCCCCCCCCCCCCCCCGATGGTTGCGCCGTTTTGGTGGGGAAGCTGGCGTACTTCTAAACTGTCCAAGAAATTATGAGCCAGAGTACAGAACGACCACCCTTTAAAGGCCGAGTCAGAGATTCAGAAAATATTTTTTGTGTAGTAAATTAAAAAGTAAAAAAAAAAATGTAAAGATAAATGGGATTTTTCCTTTCAATCCAGTAAAGATTTATGCACAGTAAAACAGTGCAATAGGATAACGTCGCTATAATAAAAAATCCAGATCCAGAAACTTTGGCTACAAATATCGGTCTTGGGAGTGCTTGGTATTTGGCTTTCCGTAATTCGTCCTTTGCTGTTTTAGTTCCGTACACACAATTCCAACCGACAATTGAATTAAATTTGTGCAGCATCAGAAGTGTCTGTCAACATAAAGATGGAATTGCATTCCATTGTTACTGTGATTTTGTCATATTGTACCCAAAAGGACAGTCGTTCAACGCCATACTTTTTCGGCTCGAAGCACTTATAATCGATTTCTAGTGATATGAATCGGCTCATTTCACTACCATGAAAGGTCTGCAAAGTCCAAGAATGTTGCGTATTCAAACTTGGCCATGTTCACTGGCTTTAACCAGAGAAGATGTAAGGAAAGATAATCTATCTTAAGGAAGATAGTACACATAGCCTAACTTTTGTACGGCAAACGATGTAACACTTTCTACGTCAGCTTATTATACCTACCAGACCCAGTTGGAACGCTATTCTGAACGTAGCAAGCAGACCGGGGCCAGACCGCGATTTGTCCAATTTTGAATGAACTCGCCTTAGGTTTAACACATTTTTTGCAGGAATCGGGGGACAAAGGGCACGAGAGCTGTCACATCTCATTAATGTCCCTATAATGCTAAGCACGCCACATCACCACACAAAAATAACATATCTGATCTTTGTGCTTAACATTGTTCTAAAAAATTAAAATTTGTTTCAAATGCTGTAAATTATTCAAGCAATCACCCCGCAAAAAATAGCATCGACACTTTTTGAATTTATTGCGCCATTGCTTCACGCAATGAATATGCCGTCGTCGCTTTACCTAGGAGCCAGTCCTTCCCCATGGATCGCTCTGCATACATCTTGGAGTTTTAACTTTTTCCCAGAAGAAAACACAACATATTAAGCTCATAAAATTATTAACAATTCATTAGAAATTTATAAATCCACAGTGTCACCGGGGCTTCCTCCCTCCCCAATCCACACCAAGTTATAGATTGGTTTGGAAAGTCTTTCACAAGGTAGTGATTGACCATTCGCAAGCTAGCACATAGAAACAAAGGTCGATAACATTGTGAAAAACAAAATACGGATGCTTTCCTCACCATGATATCTCACTCGATTGACATAAACGAGGCGGATACTAGATCATTGAAATAGACGCAAGATGTTTAAGCGTGTCGTGGAGAGTGCACCTTTACGATGAAGCTCGAGCTAAGACAAATTACAGATAAAATGGGTTCAACAGAATTACGAACGACTCGTTCCATTTACAAAAAAAAATCTTACGTAATTTACTAAGCAATTGCATCATCAACCCCCACGTTTGCATTCACCAAAATAACTCTTTGAAATTTGCTTCCGGATATTTTGCCGTTTTACGAGTTTTTTCTGGAAGCAAAATTTCTACACATTTTTTAATGTTTCCCGAAATACATGAATCTCAGTTTGCAGAGCCTCAATCAACTTTGGAAGCTGGTCCTTGAGGTTGAAATAGGGTTTTTGGAGATGCAAATTTGCTGTGTACAACGATGTTAAAGGTGCCCACCCGTTTACAACAATATGTTCCCAGTTTTCGTTGGAATTGACCATCACCAACATTCGAAATTTTCACTTTGAATCTGACATACATTGAACGTGGATGGTATTTTACCCCATAGGGTACTGTATCAAAAATATTTTTTCCGGGTAACCGTCACCAACCATATTTTCAGCTGTCAGCATCAGTATGGGAACGAAGTCCGTCAACTTTTTTGCATACCGAATCGCATTTTCGATGGTGTGAAAGGTGAGGTCGAGGCTGAGGATCCGTGTATTGCCCCTTTAAAGGTGGGAAGATGAAATAGGTGCTTGGGAAATCATGAATAGCGTTTAATTTACGGTAAGTCTCCCCTTGTCTGGATTTCAAGCTGTAGGGGCCCCATTTGTAGCCCAGTCAATTAAACAGTTTTTTATAATATGTTAAAAAAACACTGCACTGCTACACAGATTATCGATTCGATTACATTTTTGAAGCTCAAATAGAATGATAATCGACATGAGTGAGACCCCATCACTTTAACAACCAGGTTGCCGTGTGTTATATCATCAATCTAAGAATATCAGAATGATATTATAAAAGAGCGTGGATCTTTATCGGCGCACAGCTGGGCCAGATCACACACAACCTCAAAGCTGGCCCAAAATCAAAATTGCCGATTGATAGCCTTTTTCATTTTTTCATTTAATGTTCGCTTAGGGAAAGAAAACATCCCAAACAACACGGATTATGTTTAAATATTTTTTTTTTTGTAAGAAATTTAAAGTACTATAACTTCGTAACATGAAAAAAGCCGTGTTTGTTCATTGCTCAAAAATGATAATAACCAGCCAAGTATGAAACACCTTCCTTGGAAGAGAGGAGAATAAAGCATCCATGATTTAATTACTCTATCTAAACCATGATTTATACACAGATTTATAAATATACTAATGAAAAAATATGTGTAGAACATTAAGGGGAAATCCCTTTTTTGACCAAAAACGCTGCAGACATTCACTTTTTGACAAAAGAATAGCACAAATTAGGATTCCTCCCGTCGTTCCCGCTATGATTCTAATATCAACATTTTTAATCAAAACACTATGCTTGCAATTAATCCTAAACTATTTGGCCATCAATTTGCCACACCTGCATATAGGGAGTCTTTTAAAATGCACCCACACTCTGCTAAAAGACGTTTTTAATGAACAAATTCAACTTTGACGCAGCAAACCGCGCTGCGATGTATGCACTATTATAGTACCGTCTAAAAATCAATATTCGTTCAAGAACATTCCATACATTTAAGAGGATACAGTTCTGATAGTTTCTGGAGTATTAATTATGCAGCAACTGTGGAAAACAATATTTCCCATAATGAACCAGCATTTATAAAAGACGAAACAAACGCGTGTAAACTTTAAAGCTGAAGAATAAGTCATGAATCTAAGTTATTTGAGGCTTTTTTGCGGAAAAAATTGGATGCCTTGTTTGTTTCTAGAGTATTAAAAATAAATCCCGATGAACAAAAAAAAATTCGTGAAACCGAAAGTTCTGACGCTCAAATGAAAACACCAACTCTTTGCTGCCTTTCAATTCTTGTTTTAAAATGTACATGAAAAAAAAAAAAATAATACTATAATTCCACTTTCAGTCATTTCAGCAAGAAAGTAATCTAAATCATTATGTAGGAATTAATAAGTATTCTTCTTTTAATGAATAATACGACGGGTTCGCGGGCGCGTAAATGAATACTTACGTGATACGCTAAAATGGTATTACTGAATATTGTATATGCTATGAATGTTAACAGTGGGACGAAGAGATCGTTAATTAATGGTCGTATGTTCGCGCCCTTTTTTCGCCATATTAAAATGTCAAAACGTACGTGAGGGATGGGTAAAACTTACTGCTCCCTCTTTCAAGGATATAACTGTATGAAAAAGGGCGATTTGTGAGGTGGAAATCCAAAAAAAAAACCAAAATAACCCGCATTCACGGTTAACTCGAGGGGGGTCAAAAGGTTACGTAACAATTTGTACGTAAGAAAAATGACGAAAATGGCGAACGCCACCAATCAGATGCTGAATAATTCACACTTAAAAGGCCCTCACCCCAACGTGTTCCTCTCCGTTGTTTATGCCGCAATACAGTTTCCCAAGTCTCAAAGTCTCATTAATCAGTGTCTTATTTTAACTATGCTGGTTATAAATGGGTAACTTTTTCTTTTTCTTCAAGAAGCATGACGTCGAAACGGTATTTAAAGCCACGCGCGCTTTTCAAATTAAAACTTTTGGAGCAATACCACTGTGTTCTTTTGTTTTAGTCAACTTACGGATACATATGATTTCTACACCAATCCTTTTTGTGCAGATCAGATGCTGAATAAAACATTATTTTGATGATCGATGGCATATTAAAAAATATCCCTTAACAATCCCTAACAGTAGAAGTGAACTACCATGTTACCAACTACTGACATAACAAAAGCAAAAAAAGAGGTAGCGTGAATTTCATATGTTGTTAGAATCTAAGAGCGATTTATTCCCTCTTTCCCACTACTAAACACATTAAGGCAGGGGGTACGCCCAGAGAGGTCCCCCCTTCTCCTTAGAATTTTTGAAAAGTAACTAAAAATGGCAATTGATGGATTAAACGGGGTATTACATTTCAAATTCACAAACCAAAATTTCAAAACAAAATTCAAGAACAAAACCAACACCGTTTTATGTCCTTAAACTTTTTATCTGTTTCGATAGTCACCAATTTTTATGGGACTTTTTTCCTAAAACCACCCCCTACTATAAATCCCTACCCATGTACAAACATAAATACGTCCATGTTGTTTTATGGGCCCCCCCCATTTTAATCCATTTTATTTAATGGATTACCAACCATGCATATTTCAATGAAACCACTTACAATTACCATCAGAAGACATTATTTTGATGGAAGTCATTATATTAATTTCTAAAGTATTACCAAAACTCCCCCCCAAGCAAGCAGTCCCCCCCCCCACGCTTACAAATTTTGCGAGCCCCTTTCCCCCCCTTAAACGCGCTAATATTTAATGACGGCCCTCTCCCATATACCCCCCCCTACAATTCTACAAATTCGTCTCCTTTGTTTTTAATTGGCCTTTTTTATGGATTAAACAACCAAATGCATATTTTAAATAACTCCAATCCAACCCCTACTAAGTAAATCAGATAAACAACCCCAAAAAACCAAGCTCACTTTTATTGGATAGACTTCCCTCACCTACTCACCCCTTTATTTTTTTCCTACCCTTATTCCTCACATGATACTAAGCTGGCAACGCCTCGAATATATTACCGGTCAAATGGTTCCCCTTTCCATCCATTATTTTCCTTTCCCTCCCCCCATTTTCCAAAAGAACCCCTCTATAAATGCTAAAATAGAAATTCATCTTTTTAAAATTTATAGGGGCTCTTTCTTAGTTTTATATGGATTAACAAGGCATATTAATCAAAACAATGACCAAAATCAGAAAACGTATTTTGTGATGACGTCCGTCATCACTTATATATTTCCTAAAATATATACCATTAAATTTTCTCATGTCCAAGAACAACCCTATATGCTAAAATAGTCTTGTTTTATTATGGGTTATTTATGGATTCATACATATATCACACATGTGACCAATCAGAAAACACAGTATTTTGATGACGTCGTATACCCACAAATTTGAAAAACTACCTAGCTCGCATTGACAAGCGGTCTGTCCACCAACACCCTTCCCGACTATACCCTCAAAATTGAACAAAATCAATCCTTTCTAATTTCAACAAATATTTTTGGCCAGCTTTGATTCAATTTGGCCACTGTGCGGCGGTGCGCTTTATCGGTGGTATTGTCTTGCTGAACGTCATAAAATTGTGTTGATTGGATAAATGCTAACCACGACGCTCCCTAACTCGCTTCTTAATCCAGACCCCGACAATCGAAATTGAATGGCCTTTTATATCACTTGGAATTGGTGTTTTGCCAACGTAAGTTTTAATTATCTGTGATGACGTATTATAAAAAAAAAAAGAACAAGCAATAAAACAAACAACTTTTTAAAAAGGGTAAGACTATGAATGGAAAAACGGCGGTCTCCAAATAAATGGATGGGCGCACGATCAAGTAAGATAACTAGGGCAGAGACGCTTGGGAGGCAGGGGGTAAGTAATCCTATCCCTTTATATTCCGGAATCCCCTTGCCTATCTCTGGGCCCTAATTTTCTCTTTCATTGGCCATAACAACGCGCACATTGTCACGTTGAGTGTACTGGCGTCTGTACGTGCACACACGATGGTGCCCGTTTTGGTGGGAAAAGCTGCGTACGGTTACTAAACTGTCCCAATAAATTATTTAGCCAGAGTATAGACGACCCATTTAAAGGCCGAGTCCGAGATTTCGAATATATTTTTTTGTGTATAATTAAAAAGTAAACAAACAGGTAAGATAATGGGGGGGATTTTCCTTTCATCCAGAAAGATTTATGCCATACAGTAAAACAGTGCCATATGAATACCGTGTATCATAAAAATTCCAGATCCGGAATTTTATCAACAAAGATATGAGATTTTTCCTATGTGAAGCCTTCGAAATGTTAGTATTTGGACACGCATTATGTACAAGCAAACACAATTTTATTCTTTGAAATTAAGTGTCGCCCCTCATCGGAAATCGCAGTCCAGCTTTTAAGGAAATCGGATGATATTTAAAGAATAAAGGTATTGTTTAGCCTCTGCCGTGTCTCTTATCAGTTTCATATCACACGGGCAATAAGATTCAGGAACTCGCGAAGGACATCCTCTGACTGAGCTCATCCGAAGGATTGCTGCAAACAGGATCTTCTCTGTCAGCTATAGCGAATAAGAGTCGATGGCGTAGGCTCAAGAAAGGATCCCCCAAGGGACGTGTCTCGCACCTCTCACTGTTCAACATCCTATACAACGACTCAACCTATGAGTGCAGAACCTGTCGTTTTATCTATGCAAACGATCTTGGAATTAGCGTACAACACACTAATGAAAAACTCTCGCCGTTGACGCTATGTGATATTTCGTTCACTGATCCCCTAATTCCTTCAGTCCTTGAAAAAGTATGGACTTAATCCTCCATGTTTGTTAGTTATGAATGAGGGCCGGGACTCAGGCTACAAACAAATTAATGAGGGCACATATAGCTGGCCGTTTGTTACACTCTCCCGACTCCGGGGCTCTTCAACCAGGGTTGTCATGCAGTAACAGTCAAAATTTCGTAGGGTCTTGATCATTCTAATGGAAAACGCACAAGTTTATCTACAACCATGCAGTCAAATATGGTACGAGTAATAAAAGAGTTAAACCTTCAGTATTTGCCATAAAAAATGTCGGCTTATATAAAATAGTTTTGAAAGATGATTAGAAGGAAATAAGATTCGAATATTCTTGATCCAAACTGTCAGCGATAAAGGCCAAACGAGAGAAAAACTAGATACGGAACGATGCAGTAATTCCTCTGAAACTTCACTCATAATTCCGATTTTGCCGCAGAAGTAGCCATCAATGATGGAATGGATTATTTGCTACACCTATTCTTACTATTTGCACATGTGGGGAAATTTTATGCAGCTTTCTATCTACACATGTAAATCAATTTCCAATGATGAAAAGACAAAAGGCAACAAGAATAACCGATAGACAGAGGACCAGTAGAGACAGCGAGCCAGCATCAAACAACCTGTCTGTTTCTCAAATCATTATGACGTCACGCAGCGTCATTTAATGAGCAGAGCCTCAATCTGCGTGAAATGTCAACACATTTTTCTAAGTGGAATAACAAGATGCAGACCTTCACAGTTGTCGTGAAGAGAAGGCTCTCCAAAGCTGTGGATAAACTCACTCCTTATATGCTGAAAACCACCATACATGAAATCCATCCAGACAAAATGTGCCGTGCTTTCCATACTCTGCACCGGGAAGCCAAACGTCAGCATTAAATTGTAACCTATTTATGGAACACACCTGGAGCACTGTGACATAATCCTGTCCCTAACCCGGAGTTAGCCTGGGCCCCGCACTCTCTCTTAAAACCCACATCAAGAAGGCTAACGAAAGAATAAAGTATGTTCACCCAATAACATCTTGACAAACTTTCAAGTCAACATATGACCATTTTGAAATTCACATATTTGTACGTCGAAAGACGTAATATTGCTTCAATCACCTTCTGCCCTTCATATCAATCTGGGATGAATGAGTCCCAGCATAATGACTTCCCGGGATTGTCTTAGTAATGCATTTTCGCATATCGAGAAGAACATTTTGCAACGCTAACCTTATAAAATTAGTTGCTCAACATACTCTTTTTTTGGTAATTGTTATAATGGATTCCCCCTTTGTATTCTAATTGGAGCGTATACTAAAGATTTTGACAAAAAATCATTTCACAAACGCATTATTTTTGTGCTGTTTGTTTCGCAGGTACCATTATGATAACTCAGGATTAAGCGGGCTCAAAAATACGAAAAAAATAAGGCATTGTACACCATTACTCGTATTTCACCTTTGTGCTAATGTATGAGGAACTCGACCAACATTTAAAATAGGTAACAAGAGGGTAAATTTTCACATTATTCGTACACACCTCAACCGTACAAAAGAACTGACTGTGGGCAAATGTTAGCGTCTCTGTTGCGTCTCTGTTGCTCTTTTAAATGAGAGTTAGTCCAGAGAGAAGATGAATCTGGTATGTGTTCAGAAATTAATCAAGCGAAAAAGAATAACTTGTGCAATCATTGAACGGCTATTTCTGTGTTTTTCGTATCTCCTATTTGTTGAAGAAAATGGACGACTACCGACACTCCCTCCTGAGTATTCCATTTTACACAACTAATTTAGTCACATCTTTATCAATATAGATATCGGTATTGCCAGAATGTACACACCTGTCTTAGTGACGATCGTGTGACGTATTAAGCTCATTGCCTCTGTTTGGTTTGACTAGTAGTGCTGTTTTATAAAAACATCTGATATTAAACTCTTTGCCTTACAGAAAGGGGAAAACCCAAATCGGATTACTCTCTCGATTTTGTTTATGCAAATGGCTTCATTGCAAACTGTAAACAAAAGAAAATATTACTGAGAGCAGAAGTCGTTGCTGCAACTTGCGATTTCCATGACTTATTTAGTTGATCCGCTGCGTTTCTCGCAGTGAATGTGCCAATATTTTATTGGTTAACGCAATAAATCAATTTGAAAATAAGAACATTCTCAATAGAGAATCTGATACCCAGTAGAATTACCATAAAATAGCCCGCGTATGTGCTTCAGTCGCCTTCGTCTACCCGAATCGAATTCTTGATAACCTACTTTCATTTGTGTATTTTATCAATATCTGGAAGTCTAGGGTGTATCACTTTGAGGTATTCGGCTATTTGAAAATGGAGCACGGAACTAATATCAAAGACACATACGGTGCATATGATGTAACACTAATTACGGAAATATAAACATAATTAGGGCGGGGCTTCTTTTGATACCACCGGGGGCGTTTGGTTGTGGCGAAGTGAAAATCGTAATCAAATCAAAGATATAATGTACAATGATGTACGGATAATTCGATTTCGGGGAGAGCTATGACGGTGTTGTCAATTGAGAATAAAGTCGGACCACTAATGCAATCGATGCACGCAAATTTGAGCTCTGTGGGTCTGTTCATGATAGACTTGATTACCCGTTTCACTTTCAGTGTCGATAACGTGTGTTTTTATATGTGTACCTTGACTTGAGGCGTATACCATTGGAAAGTACAGTGTCTCAGACTGTGGCAATGTACCAGAAATGTAACTGAGAGTCCAGAATGCTGACGTTTCTGCCGAATAAGAATTGCCCGTTAAGCGTTATTACGGTTAGGGACCATCTCGGCTTTATGCAATTGGACTGAGCTGTAAATCCTGTCCCGTACTTAAAAATGCAAACGAGTGAAATAAACGTGCATGTCCACTAACATTAACGCTTGAACTACTTTATCCCAATTATCTACATCCGGATTAATAGAGTTTTGGTTACGTTTCTATACCGAAATATAGTCCAGAAACTTTAGGATCCGTGTAGCCAGAAGGCAGAAATAATTAAGCCATAGCTGATTTCTTTTCAGGATAGTTTTCTTATGTTATGAGGAGCAACATGCCCAAAGTCCCCATGAGAAATAATAGGGCAAGGTTATTACAGGGGTAACAAATTTAAAATGATTCAATCTATTCTTTTAGTTTCACTGATTAAGAAAATGTATAGTTTGCCTAACTTTTGACCTCGAGGTTTAGGAGTACAGACCAACAAATGTTCAAGGTCATCGTGGGATAATATTCTTAAAACACTCCGATTTTAATCAAACTAATTCCAAATTACTTGTACATGTTATATGGGCATATTATAGAGGAAAAAAACAATTCCTCACCCAATCTACATCTGTTTTATAGGGCAGCGGCTTGTGACCTTCCACAAACCCTGTCGTGATCTGTCAAAATGAGCCCTATATTCAGTTTATACACAGCGAGACGAACAAATGGGCACACTTTTGAAAAGAATCGGAGCATTCTGCACCTTTACACCGAGTATGACCTTGAACCGTTATTTCCATATGGTTAATTAACCATAAGTCGTAGACAGGGCAAACTATACCTTTTTTAAATCCTTATGACATGACACCAGCGATGGTATACATTTGAACACAAATGGAACATTTTAAAAGTTGACCCTGTACAAACCAGTACCCCTTTATTCCTCAGGTAGCACAAGGGGGACTCTTGGGGACTTTTTAATATGTTGTTTTGCACAACATTAGGAAACTATCCTGACAAATTCAGCTATGGCTTATTCCGGGTGTTTTTATATTAATCTTGGACTATAACGCAGATGACACAACATGTATGAAGTACATAGCAAATATTAGCCGTACCTCTTTAGGACAGGGCACTTTGTTTGCGGTGCAGTTAACCTTGATGTATGAGTTATCTTTCAATGTATGAAACTTCTTTTCACTGCTCATTGAATAGAAAACAAGCCTTGACAGCCAATGTACGTTTTAACATAGATGTACGTTTTAACATAGATGTACGTTTCAACATAGATCTGAGAAATAACGAAACGGTTATCATTGTTATTTTCTCAGCAATATGATCAGATGATCATTTTTTTTTTTTTTTTTTTTTCATTATTGATTTTCAGTCAGTGTCATGAATAGATTCACACCAGTCACCTGGAATTTTCTATTACTCTCTCAAAAATCAATAGCACCCCAATTGATGTCATCACCAACCCAAATATTGAATGCTTTCTTGCCCCTCCTTGTAGACTTGACACAAACCACATCAATTCTATTTGCATTTCCTGGGACCTTTAACATAGATGTACGTTTCAACATAGATCTGAGAAATAACGAAACGGTTATCATTGTTATTTTCTCAGCAATATGATCAGATGATCATCTGGGAATCCTGTCCGTTAATACTGGTCAAGAAAATCGGCAAATATTTGAACTGATACACAACAGAGATGTACGCCATATCGGTCATTACAACACCTTTAAACGGTACCTTATATGTGTTATAAAATAAGTATACCATCTTTCCCACCTTGTAAACAAATCTTGCAGTTGTTAGTTTCGCATGTTATCAGTATTACATTGACGAATGATACAATCAATCAATCAAATCGTCATTTCCATGATCATGTCCATTAGGCACACCTGCAATGTTTAAACCACAACTCCAGATGTTTTTTTTTTAATTACTTTTTAGGAAGTCGCGGGACGAGGCTAGTGATCACGAAATGCCCCTTTAACTATTACACCACAAAATATATACGCTAAAATATATAAACACTAACGCATGACTAACAAACAAAAGTTAGAAGATGACATGAGATATTTCTTAAATGTGGATGACCCGATCATGGTCCGATTTTACATACTAGTACGCTGTTGTTGTAGAGGTTCATCAGGATCGTTGAATAATATTATGTAGCAAGTTCATTATATACTGATCCATGTCAACTCACTTTAGTTGTGAACGTTTCAGGAACGGCTCTTCCTTTTATCAGCACTAAGATGAGACTGGTGGATGTCCAAGTTTGGTTGATGATTTATTCAACCTGGAGTTGGAGTTCAACCTGGAGTTCAAACTAGTACGCTGTTTTCTCTCTGAAAGCGTACCTCCAAAAACATCTGATTACAAATTTAGTGTGTTGGTATTTGATGAGAATAATGTTAAAAATGTTGATCCCTGCACTTACTTCACTCATACAATTAATTTCATACTCGGACAAAAGAACCACTGGTCCAGGACTAACACGGGGTTTTACACAGATTAAACTCTGATGACCCATATGACCTTTGACCCTCATAAATCGCCATGGCACACGACACGAGGAACGCTGTATTTTTATATGTTATTTTTTACATATACTAGGTGATCACGCGGCTTTCGCGATTACGTGACGTCCTTGACCCGGGCGAGTTTTTTATTTTTATTTTAATACTTGTTTGAAAACCATTTTTCGCGATGAACCGGCTTTCGCGATTATATAGTAGCACCCCCGAAAATACAAACTTATTTCGGCGCAGCCCCAGCTACACCAACCCACCAAATTTGAATGTTGTTCGACCTTTGATCTCCGAGAATAACGGCGGAGAGAGAGACTTAGCCTATATAGATATGTTATATAAATACACCCAATTCTAGTTGATACATTGTATGCACATTCAGCCATTGTAACGAAGAGAAGCTGATTACATTGTCCTTACAGTAAATTTCTTAAGTTTGAATACATATATAAACGTTTGGCATGTCTTCTGCAAAGTATTGTGTTGTCCAGTGTTCTGTATATTCCGTTAACATAGTCACTGCAACGAATCTACAGTCGTATGGAGTCGTCTAATGAACGAACATAGTTCGGTGATTTCTGGAAACTGGACGTATTATCCTTTCATTTTAAAATGTCGCCAAATTGTAGATAAGCATCATATTCGATTAGGATCCGCAAGCTTCATTTGCAAGTTATTAGTTTACCATTGATTATCTGAAATTCCGTAGCAGATATTGATTTAACTTACGATCTTGTGAGAGAATTCTTTTAACTAGCGAAGAGCAGTTTCAACGCGATCGCTATCATTTAAGCTTTGAGCGTATTTCCAGGACTACTTCTTTCAAGTGAACAAGTATGCAATTTGTTGCAATTTGTTTAGTTGCGCAAGGTGTTGAAACAAATCAAAGAAAACTTGCTTTGTCGAAGAATGATAGTTTCCTATTGTTATGAGGAGCAACATATCAAAAGCCCCAAGTTTCCACCTTGGCTACTCGGGTCAAATTCTATAATGTTCCATTATTGTCTTCAAATGTATACAATGTTTGCGTCATGCCATAAGGATTGAAAGTATAGTTTGCCCTATCTGTGATTTAATGGTTTATTAACTATATGGAAATAACAGGTTGCTTCAGGGTGTATGGGAGGTCACAAGCCACTGCCCCTTAAGGTCAATATTTATCAGATTTAGATGGAGTGAATAAGCATTTTGCCATAATATGATCGTCCAACATGCACAAGTAATTTGGGATTAGTTTTATTAAAATCGGACTCTTTGAAAATGTCCAACACATGATGACCTTGAACAAATGTTGGCCTGTATTCTTAAAAACAGCACAAGGGAGCTTTTTAAATGTTGCATCGCACAACATTAGGAAACTATCTTAAAAAATATCAGATATGGCTTATTTATTTCCACCTTCTGTCTATACACATACCAAAAGTTACTCCTGGACTATGTGATTAATGACTGCAAGTATTGTATCGATCGTTCAAGGAGTTCGGGAAAGAACCGATGAAAATAAAGTCACAAAAAATCACAAAAATAGACTAGTGGTCTTTTCGACAATTTAAGTTAAATTTATAGTTAGTGGAACACTGAATAACTAGAGGCAATTAGTGGACACATTCTGGAAAGATACGAGTGTTTTGAGATGCTGAGGAAGATAGCGTATGAGAAAATAGTAAAATGTAAGGTATTGTATGTGCTTTGTAGCTGTTTGACCCCATACAAACTGTCTCTTTTATTTTTAGAATAATTTTAAGGAGTGGCGACACAATTTTGACAACTGGTATAAGTAGGAACATGCAAGAGCCATCATCTCTGCAAAAATCAGATTAATCCATTGCGGGAATCTTGCCATATAGGCCTACAAATGTTATGATTTGTATGTTATAGCGCCCTCTATATGCCCATTCTCCATAGAAAGACGTGGAAAACTAGATTTTAAAGAAAAAAATGAATTTGCCCGCAATGAAATGTCGTAATATTTACACAGAATGTGGTTAGTGGACTAAATATTACAAATCAGTTGTCAAAAAGTGTGTTGCCGATATAATATTTTTTGTTTTATTCTGGTTTTGTCATAATAAATGAGACTTTCAATATGCATGTGTGCAATCTATAATAACGGGTCACAAACAAACAAATAAGGGTAATTAGTAGTACCAGGAGATGTAGTACCAGTTGTCATGTCGCATACCTCTACATACCAATGAAAGTTGAACAAGGCTTATTGAATCAAATTCGCTGTAATTTTGAATTGAGTCATCTTTAGGCATTCGTATGCCGTTCAGCGCGCAGACGTCACCAAATAGGTCGTTGTATTTGGCGGTGCTCTGTCTTTAAATGTAAATGTTTGTTAACACATCTCAACCTTTTAACAGCTATTGATGTATCATGGCTTTGATATTTGGACAGCAGATGGGGCTTTTTGCTGTTTCCTCCTTGTTATTTTTCGATTCATAAATTCTGCAGTTACGCTGAATACCAAGTACAAAATAAAGCGTGTTTGGAATTACAAATTTCATACAATGCTTGACTTACTAATACTCTTTGGAGTATTATGGATACAAAATCTTGTTGCACTTGCATTAATTTAAAGAATGATTTTAACTGTGTAGAACTACATTAAGAAATTATATAAATTATGATGTAGTATCTATCAGGGGGGATCATTTGTGCATGGGGGGCAAGGATAATTATTGTTTTGCTGTTCTTGACTAATGACCCGCTACAGAACAGGTTCCCAAGAGGCTAATGGCATTTTGGAGGTTCATTGCATAGCCATAGTATGTTTAATTTGCTATTTTACCCACAAGAATTCCTTAGGATAATCGTTTGTTGTGAAGATATCTTTGTTCCCGCAGTGACATATTGCAAAAAAAATTACTTTTGAGATATCGTCAATTTAGTCTAGAAACACTGTTTTTATGTTTTTCTATATTTTAGAAATGCTATTTTGCTTTTTATATGAATTAAAAAGTAAGTACATTATTTTTAACAAATAATAGTGAAAATTAGAGGTCAAAATCTAAATTACTTTTGAGATATAAATTTTTTACGCAAAAAATGTTAAATATTGCAGCTTGAGAAAACAATAAAATACATAAGAAATATCAGATGGAATTTCTATTCGCAAAGTTACATTTTTTACCATAACTTTTGAACGGACGCTCCGATTGATCTCAAACAAAAAGGAATTGGAAGGTATTTTTTGTCTGCATTTTAATATGTGTTTTTCATTTTTAGCCCTTCAAACCCTAATTCCCCCTTAACAACTATTTTTCTATTTTTCTACCAGTAATGTTCTGAAAATTATCCTACAGCGGATCTATGGGGGAAATGTTAAAGCTTGTAACATTTGACGCTCTGTTATCTGAAAGAGTATGCAGTGTACATTACTTTGTACCTGAGTTAGAACACTGTGGTTTGTACATGATGTAGTACCAAGATGAAATAAGAGCAATAGCTGGTGTGTACTTAGAAAAAAATATTCACATGTTATGTTAAAAAAAGTATGACACACAATGTTCCAATCGTTATGTCTAATTTTCTAATTTTTCATCTTCTTTCAGTTTACAAACAACTTTAAAAAAAATCAGTTAATATTAATCATACCACTATTTTTAGAATTACTTGGAATGTTACATTTTTTCCCAAGAAAGTGAACATTTAGAGCAACAAAAAATTATTAGAAAAAAAGGTGGTCACTAGCACTTTTTTCACTTTTTATCTCTCCTTACCTATACCCGTAAATTATGTGAAAGAGTTATACAAATCATTATTCCACACTCTTCAAAATTCGACATTGAATTTTTGCACCTGATAGGTACCTTTACTGTGAAAACATCCATATACTGTTGAACTACTGTACCAGTGCTACTCTTGTCCCTAACGCACCGTCTGTTTCTAGGGAGGCAGCGGAGGAATAAGGGAAGAGGGGGAAGTAAAAAGTCGGAAATTCGGGTTGTATTTTGGAGTGAGCATCCTAAGTTACGTCTACGGGTTGTTGACGTCATGTCTGCACCAGTCACTTTCCAGTTTAGCAAGATCATTGCTGTAAAGGAAATAATGCACCAAGAACCAAGGTCTCGAACCCGAGGTCCACTTCCATGAAAAGGGATATCACGCTACGGTGGTGTCGCTGGCACAGACAGCGTTTCGTGCCCATATGTGTCTTCGTTTGATGACGCAATCGCTGCATTTTTCTCACTCAGAAAGTTTGTTAAGTGCCGCTAGGGTTAGAATTAATGATGATATTGGTGCTAATAATAATAATTACGCACTCTTATAATGATAGTGATATTGATGCAAAACACTCATATAGCCACACACACTTACATCACGCGCGCTGTATTTTACTTTATTTAGTAGAGACATAAATTAGGATATACTGTTTGGTGCTTGCACTACTTTTGCTTTCGTGATTTCACGAGGTCATTCTGCCACAGTAGATACTCGTAACCTATATACACACCAACTCTCGATATATCAAATTCCGTGTTTTTGATCTTCACCAAATAAATTGTACTGCCGTTGCTTGAGGATTAGAAGCCCAATAATATCAAAGCGTCGTGTTACATTTAATTAAACAGAACAGCTGAAACACGGCTTTGTTGTTTACATAGGAGACTCCTTTTCAGTATGCTTGAGTATGACTTTGGTCACTTTGTATGCATTGAAACAAGACCGAATTGTATCGATCACAAAATATCTGAAACAATGACGTCATGCCGTAAGATACATTGCCATTGGAAAGAAATGGAGACATCGTGTATTCAGTGCAATTCTGTTGTATTGCTAGGTTTTAATAGGGAACCCGACACCAACAATAATGGGAAACATGTTTCGTACGTCGCGGGAAGAAGGAAAACAAAATTGAAGACCTAATTCAAGAAACATTTAACCGCCCGAAGGTGATCTTTCTTGGGTTTACTGGTTGGGAAATACTTCAATCTATCAGGAACCCATATAGCTATGTTCAACTCCTGTTATTGCCCTTTGATCAAACTCCATATCAGATGTAATTATGTCTTGTTGAAAAATTAAACAAGTTCAATATTGAAGTACCAGGATAATTTAACAAGGGCGATAATCGATAAGAAAACGGGGGAATGAGCACTCCCTAATTTCGAAAATTATTTTCTTTCAATAATCGAGCGTCACTATCAATTGCAAAAAGAAGGATAATCTCGCGGGGGGGGGCCTATAGCTGTCGTCTTAATTATGCTTGATCTATCTATTGTCTTTGATTAAATCAAGCACGATGTCCTATTTCACTCGTCATATTTTGGTTTCAATAGATTGTATAATGTTATGATTGTTATTAATTTTGGTGTACCACAAGGGTCGGATCTCTGGTCCCAAAGCGTTTACGAAATTTTCTCACATTCCGTATAACTGTAATCGGTACAAACTATACCGATGACGTAAAGATTAAATGTTATTTGAATCCCAAGGTTATGATGCAGCACGTGCCATCTCCATTGTTTTTTGTGCTGCCTTAGACAGGAAATTACCATTTTGTTAGGGGATCACGTTGTCCGGTGTTGTTTTCTGTTGATGTCTGTTGTTGTCTGTTTTTGATGTCTGTTGTTGATATCTGTTGTTAATGTCTGTTGTCTGGACATACAAACCCTCATTGTTTAAGGTCACGTGGTCAAGGTCATAGGTCATATGAGGCTTATCATTTAAGTATACTTTCGTTCGTGTTACAAGCGGGTCAATTGTAAAAAAAAACACACCCCCACAATGTCTAATGGTGCGTCCTCTAAAGTTGGGTGGGTATTTTTTGCTCATCTGTGGGAGATTTTTTTCGTATGAATAGTGGATATTTATTTTCAAAGACTTCCATGCCCCTTGTCTAATGATGCGGTCATTGGTCTGTTTCTATCATAAAACAAATGACCACATGTTGGCAGTGGCGATTACAAACTAGTAATTAGTGTTTTAACTTTGATGTATGAGAGACGTGGTCAGTCTTACATCCCTAATGCGTAATGTACGAAGGATCGTGCACTAAATCATGCTGATAAATGTACTTGTAAATAGCCGTTCGTAGATAAGTGTGAAAGATTACCCCAAAGGCAAAAGTGTGCACAAACTGAACACGCCTCATTTGTTTAAAATATTGGTGTTGTTTTGGTAATCGGTAGTTCTTTTAAAATGCATCACAATAGCGAGTCTGATATTAAGGATATAATAGCGATTTCTTTTGCTCTCGCACTCTCTCACATTCTCTCTGAACTTGGTGTGCGCCTCCAATACCGCTATTTCAATCAAGTCCATTGAAAGTCTCCGTACAGTTATTGTAAATGACTTACCACCACATCTCAAGAAAGCTCGTATGGGGCTCGAGTTAGTTAGTGCAGCGGGTCTTCCGGCGCTTCGCACCACTGTGGTTCCATCAGGTTCAAATCTCGGTCCATCCTGTGATTTCGTTGTGTTGTACATTGCCTCAGTGAGTTGGAGGAGTCACATCCTTTTGATGACAGCGGTTTCTTGCTCCTGATTTCCTCCTGGCGAGCTCACTGAGGCAGTTTTAATTTTTATATTTCTTTTTCTTGATATATCTGTATATTGTTCAATTTTGATGTTCTTAGCCAAATATGTAAATAAATAAATAATGTGAAATTTGAAATAAAGTATCTTCATGAAACTATATAATACAAGATTGTTGGTGTGTCGTTATAAAATACTAATACCTCGTCCAGTCCTCCTCCTCGTCCTCCTCTTCCTCAAGAAAGCTCGTTTTGAAAGCTCGCATTTATTAAAGGATAAGTTAAGAATAGACAAATATTTAAATATACTGAAATGAACCCGGTGTAAAGAAATTGAGTGTCCCCCATAAGAGAGTGTCCTAGCTACCATAGCAACATGTACGGAATAAACCGTGACCTTGTATACGAGGCCATTTGGGTACAGTGCTGAAACAAACGATGCATACAGCACTCAATGGCGAACACAATAGACAGATGGGTGGTAGGACACTCAGTCACGCGGTCACGGTAGTTTATGACACCGGCAGTGATATCACTGCAACCTTATTGTGCAATTGGCATGTTTGTTGGGCATATTTTGAAAGCATGGTCAGTAATTCTTATACCTTTTGGAAGGTGGATAAACGCCTCAGCTGTATGTAGCAGTCATGGAGGGGGATATCTGTATTTTATTAGGAATCCTAAATTTGCCTTGTAAACATCCAAAATGTTTACAAATAAGACGGAAGTGGGTTTAGTATACGTTCAAATGACGAACTTAAGACGTTCTGTTCCCGGGTTCTGTTTTAAAATATGGAGAACCATATACCAGTAGGATAAATGGCACTTCCAAGTAGTACTTTCCATTGTTTCAAATGCACCTTTGAAATTATATCGTGATCATGCCCACCTTGCTGGCGTGTCTATACACAAGTTTCCTCACTATTATAGTCAATAAAAGATCATTAAGATAATTAATTCCATCAGTGCGTGTCGCAAAAGGATCAGTTTTCTTTTGGTTTGGCATAGTTTTGGTGTTATAGCTCACATCCCATATGCTTTCAGTTTTGCTTAATATCTGATTTGATTTATTACGAGTTTCACTTCAGAAAAATTATATCACTATAGATCACGTAAAACGGTCTGATATGGTGCGTGTAATTTTAACGAATTACACCCTAAATGGTAATTAAGCTAATTAAGCTGAACCATGTAAAATACCCATGTCATGTCAATTCATCCATTCACAACTGAATTGATATTCCATTGAATATTTTGTTTTATTTTGAAGCAACATACCAGTGTTTGCTCGTTTGCATGTTTGCCATTAAATGATGAATGTGTTAGATTAAGAATCAGCCCTGGCTTGCATTTGTGGCAAGTAAAAAAAAGACTACGATGCGTGTAATCGCGATTAATATCCTAATGGACATTTATCATTATTTTGATAGAATCCAGGGATAGAATAAACTTTAAGGTAATCGTAAATTAACCGAGTTTCAATATGGTGATCTCAAGATTGAGTTTTAGATTTTCTCATTTTCCTTGGTGACATTTTATAACGAAAACGCTAGTCAATAGTTCTGGTATAAATATCCTCACCAATTAATAATCAAGTAGTGCTTGTTAATTCATCGATTGGAAAATATCTCTAATTTTACCTTTGTGCCGGTGTGAAAGCAACCATAGTCCGGCGGGAGCCATAGTCCGGGGCTCCATAGATGATAACGGAATAAAGCGTGAAACAAATGTTGCGTGAAGAGTCAACTGAATTGAGTGCACTATTCCTTACCGTTGTAGCCGGACTGTGAGTACGCCGGACTATAATTAATTCTACACCTGTGTAGAAGCAATTATAGTCCGCCGTACTCACAGTCCGGCTGCAACGGTGAAGACTAGGGCACTCGATTCAGTTGACTCTTCACGTAACATTAGTTTCACGCTTTATTCCGTTGTCGTCTATGGAGCCTGGACTGTGGTTCCCGGCGGAGTATAATCACTTTCACTCCGGGCCTTTGTGATGTTGGAAAATCTCTGCTTGCCGTTGTTGTACGTCACGACATTTCAAATATCGTCGTTAGAATTGGTAATACTAGTACACGAAAATCGAGGACGTACTAAAGGGACGTATCCTTTCATGCATGACGCAGTAACAGTACTGACGGGGGCATGATTGCCGTATTATTAGGGTCCGGCTTCGATTTTACCATTATCATGGTTTCACAAATTGAAAAAATATAACGAAAATCTGAAACCTTGGCATAATTATTTTTTACTCTTCGCACCTACTTCATTTACCTTATTCCCGTAACCCCCTATCCATCACCTTTCTCACAGTATCTCTGATTGGTGCATTACATAAATAGAGTGTGATGTAACCAGGCGCGGATCCAGGAGGGGGCGGAGGGGGCGCGCGCCTCCTGGTAATTCTGCAAATTCTTGCAAAATCAGCCCATTTTGAGCTATTTTGGACCAGTTACAGCTTTCAGCCCCCCGTAAATTTTGACGTTTTTTCAATCCTGGATCCGCCCCTGGTAACAGTGAGTAACCCTTGAAATTGCCACCCCCCCCCCCCCCGAACTCTTCCTGTTACGGTTTTTACAGAATGTAAACATCCAAATTGTTTTCAAACTCGTGGAAGTGATTTCAGTAAGGGTCCTTTTCATTATGTCACTTTTTGTCAGCCAGATGTCCCTTTCGTATTAATGTTGCTATTTAATGTTCTCTAAACTGACTTGACCTATGGGTCCATGCAGGCAGCCCTCGTGCATCGGGTCCGTATCTTTGCCCTAGTTTGTAGGTATCGTGCACTGATCTCTATACAATGGATTGGAAACCTGGGCTTCGTAATTGAGCACTTGGGGGATGGCCATATTTGGTCATCCAAAAAGAGCCCACGCAGGTGGTTAAGACCCGGTCATTTATACAAAATTGTTCCCATTGAAATGGTGATAAGCGACATAACAGACTACAGAATCAAGCCAGTTCAGTGAGCTTATTGTGTTTGCGCGTATGGGATGGCATGTCTCTAAAACGTGCACCCGGGATACAACAACTTCTGTTAAACAGGTGTCTCTGGAACAGTGGAATGGTATTGTGTTCGGTAGACCAAGATGCCCGCCGTTGCTCCATTCATCTAATATACAATTACTGTTATGTAGCCAATCCATTGGTAAAGAGATCAGTGGTATCGTGCCATACATTTTACCGTATCACGTGTGAAAGTAAAAGCCATTTGATTTTTTTCCTGTCGAGCCTTAAAATTTAATATTATAAGCAACATAAGTAAAACATAAGCGCATGTATGGTCCAGTGGGAAGCCGACTCATGATCTGAAGATTGTCAGTTCGGGTCCGGCTGAAGCCTGCGTGTTGTGCAACTTTGGCAAGGCACTTTTCCTCACTTGGTTAAGGTAAATGTACCTCGCTTGGCTCTATCTACCCAGATGTAAAATTAGGAGATGTTAGCGAAATGGGTGTTGATAGGTTTGTATGCTTAACCAGAAGCTGCCCAAATGATTGCGATGATTTCTTAGAGGTACCGAAATAAATGGAAAGCGTTGAGTCAAATGTTGAAAAGGAGTTGTATAAATACCGGTGTGAAAGTAATCATAGTCCGACAGGTATCATAGAGTCCGGGCTCCATAGACGACAACGGAATAAAGCGTTAAACTAATGTTACGTAAGAGTCAACTGATCGATTGCCCTATTGTTCACCATTGTTCCCGGGCTGACTGTGAGCCCGGAGGACTTATATCTCCTGCCACACCGGCATTTATTTCAAGTGATTATAGCGGATGTGATATTAGGCCTCTTCAGGTGATTAATTTCCTGAAGGAGGGGCTGTTTTATTTAAATATTTTTTACTTTTTAAAAATGTTATGAATGGAATTTATCGTGGTGTATGTTAATAATGGTTTAATGTTTTTGAATAAATGTAATGACACGATATAACACAATTGTGTTGAGTTGTCGTTAAACTTTAATACTCACTCACTCACTCATTAGAGTCCAGATGTAAGGTTAAAACTGCTTGATTACTTATTCAGGAGGATGGAAGGGCCTCTCTTTGAGGTTGATTCATGAAACTGTTGTCTTATCTAAGCACGAATATGAGTCGCAAAGATTATGATAAAGAGCAGAGTGAACATTGAAATAATGGCTTTATCGTAACGGAAGGGTTACCAGTTTCAACATTGAACAATTTGCATCAACGTGTGTGGAGATAAAAGGGCCTTGGAGGTGTCCCGATGAGCGTTATATCCCGTTGCGGCTAGTAGAGACATCGGATGACTGTCATGGTTCGTCGATGTTGAAGAAGAGCCTCAGAAATATTTTTTTGATTTTTGTTTTAATAACTTTGAGTTACATGACATTCCATCGAGGTCCGGATTACGGTTACTGTTAGGGTCTCTTACCAAATTGATGTTTTATTTATTGAATTTCGATGAGTTTTATAATACTCATCGCGTTTGTTTTCAGTACTACAAGACGAGCATGACATAGTTTCGAAGGTGTCTAATGAGAATGGGAATTAATACATTCTCATGTTGGATCAATTGACAAAATAGTTGATTAAACAATCCACGTCTTAGTACTTGCAGTTTGTGTCGTGATCTGTACCTTCAATATTTATTTCAAATGCAAGTTGAAGATGTTTTGTTCAACTGAATGTACTCTTTCCTCTCTATACTTGTTTGTAATCTTCCCACGTCAATATTGTTGATTCCGTGATTTCGTGTAAGTTCATAGTTGACGTATGTCAGGATTATGAATACACAATTTTATGCCCTTAATAATTAGCCACCACGATTGTATTAATAGCACTCTAATATCACGCTTAGCAAACGTCTAACCAGTATGAATTCATGTAGTCGTGTTTAATGCGGAAAGTCATTCCCCAATATGACAATGGCTTATTGGCTTTAAAGATGACTATCGAAATGAAAAACAAACAAAATATCTCTGCAGGTAGAGCGTGGAGGATGGATTTGTTGTCATGGCAACAACCTACAGGGAGTGCTGAGGAAAAGCCCATGACCAAATTGAAATTGTCCGAATCATTTTGTATATTTTTTAACGTGGAATCCGTGTCGAATACACTAGTGTGCCGTCTCATGTTTGTGTGTGCAGAATTGTGGATAGAGAGCTGTGGCGACATACGGGACTTGGCTGATATTAATGAGGCGCAATCCAGCAATTCTAGTTACAAAAGGATTTCCCTGTTTGTGTTCAAATGAAATAGGATCTACGTTTTACGTCTGTGATATCGTCGCCAAATAAGAATTACTTTTCGTAGGATCGTGAAAGACCACCATGATTAGGAATTGAATGATTGACCTTTTGTTTGTGCTAAATTAACCGTAAGTAGAAACTTGTAATTGGAAACTTGCAGCAGTTGATGGAAACACTTAGGAGCGTACGGTTGTGCTAGCAATTTCGGAAAATTCCTTGAATGAAGTCACGTCTAGGTGAAGCGATGTACTGCAACATCAGTGAGCGCCGAATATCGTATCATCAACTGGAGCCGCGATATTTGACTGTGGAGCGTATGAAAAGCTCGTGTGTCAAAACTTCCGCCGTTGCTATAACTTGGAAACCGGTAATAAACATACGGAAGGGTTGATTTACAACAAGACCAGCGCGGCTCAAGTCAGCTGACCGTTTTTGTTTATCTTTTGGTGTGACCGGAGTTTAGAGAGGCGACTCGGCAACAGACGGGATACCAAATGAAACCCGACAATATAAGCACTGGGACTCATAGCTACAGGAGTAGAAACGTTCTGGGAATGGCAACTTTACGGGACCTTCAGTTTGCATTACAACAGAAAATAGAAGAGCTGCGTCAGAGAGATGAACTCATTGACGATCTGGAATTGGAATTAGATGAGAAGGATGCTTTGATACAGAAACTGAAAAATGAATTGGATAAGTATAGGGCTGTCATACGACCGGCGACAAAGCAGGCTTTACAAAAGTCGCGACAAAAGCGGCTTGGGATTTCCGCAGAGTCCGCGCAGGAGATACAAGAAGCCGCCGCAGCGGCACTTAAAAGATATCCAAAACCTCAATCGTGAGTTTCATAACATTTTTTCTTCTTTTTTATGAATGATGAATGGACTATTTCCATTAGAGTTGATATTGATAATCCCATAAATATTTGCTTTACATTGGACACTTCTTTACAATCATAAAGTTTTTTACCCCCATATCGGTAACTTACGAAGTAGATTTACTTCTTCTTTCGTTTAGTTTATAAGTATGGTTTAATAACATTGATACATAAGGGTATAAGGTGTATAACTGATGTATTTCACAGGTAAGTGTAAAATAAAGTTCCATGTGACAATATTGAATTAACAGGAAACCTGCCGTAAAACAGTAGTGACCTTCATGCCTTGCTAACTTTAATCAGCAAAGTGTAATAATAAGAGAACAGAAAACAATTACCCACGACACCCGACAATTAAATCAAAACCCGTCTCGGCTTGGGAACTATCAAGCAAAACATGCACTGATGTTTAATGTCAGACATCACACGCAAAGGGTCGTTATAGATGATGAACTTTTCCAACACTCGAAAATTGACATGCATTGATTTCCCCAATGATAGCCCGCGATAGAATTGCCTGCGTCCATGAGATAACTACAATTTGAATGTCACCGCTGCAGAGCTCTCTATTGTGTTTGAAGCTAGAAGGCTTTAGGTTTATACCCTCAATTGCAAAGTGGCTGTGTTACATTAACCAAGCTATTTTGCCTTGAGCTTTTGGTCGGAGGTTTTCTGGAAGTCAGAATCAGGTCGTTTTCATAAACAAGCACATTGGTGCTAAGCTTGGGGCTGCCCTAAATCATGGAAATAGCCATGTGCAGCCCTGTGGAGGAATTGATTTGTTTTTGTTCTCTTCAATTCATGATTTTATTTCCAAGTCTGGAAACTCTTAGTATACAACCATGAAAAATTAATGCATTGCTCCCATGACCTGATTCTTGAAATCACATTCTTTATATTCTATACAGCACGTTTAAATGTGTAATTTTTATTTTATTATAAGATTGCATAACTGAGGAAGGGTGGGTATTGCCATTTGGGTCCAGATATTTGCAAATGAAATGATGTCATGTATAATTTAATGTTCAATTTGTTTTCTATGAGAAATAAGAGTTTGATTTCAATAGTTGAAAAATGGTTCGACATATAGTTGAAAATGAGATACATGTTTCTAGGATGTATACAAAACAACATTCTTGACTGTGGTGAACCATTAAATATGATTTTAGAAGTGACATTTTACAGTTTGTGTCCATTCAAAACAGAACAAATAAAATAGATAGTGTGAAAAATTGTTCCCAACAGTTATTTAAAACTACAATGTTTGCAACACAAATGTACACATGTTTATTTTGGGCTGCACTCGATTTGTTCTAGTATTTGTTTATTTCTGCTTAATAAATGGTAGCTTTTTCATAGTTTATGCTGAAAAATATACAGATTTTCTCTATGTAAAATCATTAATTTAATTCGGCAAGAAACCATTCCATCCTAAACATAGAAGTAACTTTCAAACATAAGGATTATTTCTCATAAAGAATTTGATTTCTCAAGCATAAACTTTCAGCAACAGCCATCACAATTTCTCATAAGTATTCACTTCCCCACAAGGTTGCACTTTAAATCCAACATACCCTGGTGATTCAGCAAGACAGTGTGAATGCCTAGAAAGCCTATACTACTTCAATCCATTATAATGAATTAAGCTTATTTTGTGTATGACAATGAGGTTTGTTTATCCAACCATACTGTGAAATCATTGTCAATACCAGAGGGCCTTGTTTCCTTATTCTGTGGGTAGATTTGAAAATAGTTTTTGTGTATTAATAAAAAATAGCTAGAACAACAGACATTGACCTCTATTCCAAAGTTTCAGATGAAACAGATTTTTCATTTGATATTGACATTTTAACAATGAAAAGCCAACAAAAGTTGTCTAAAAATGGTAAAGTTTAACACTGAATTTCAAAGCAAAAAAAAAAAAAGCTAGTGGTTTATAAAAATAAAACAATTGTCTAAGAAAGTAGTTCATTTTAAAAGTGAGAAGCAAAAGGTTGTCTAAGAAAGTGGTTCATTTTTACATTGAAAAGCAAAAAAAAAAGTTGTCTAAGAAAGTGGTCATTTTAACACTGAAAAGCAAAAAAAAAGTTGTCTAAGAAGTGGTTCATTTTAACATTGTAAATTAAAAGGCAAGTGGCTCATTAAAATAATTGTCTAAGAAAGTGGTCATTTTAACACTGAGAAGCAAAAAAAAAGTTGTCTAAGAAAGTGGTTCACTAACTTCACTTTAACATTGAGAATCAAAAAAGGTTGTCTAAGAAAGTGGTTCATTTTAACATTGAGAATCAAAAAAGGTTGTCTAAGAAAGTGGTTCATTTTAACACTGAAAAGCAAAAAAAAAGGATAAGAAAGTGGTTCATTTTAACGTTGAGAGCAAAAATGTTGTCTAAGAAAGTGGTTCCATTTTAACAGTGAGAATCAAAAAAAGGTCTAAGAAGTGTTCATTTTAACATTGAGAAGCAAAAAAAGTGTCTAAGAAAGTGGTCATTTTAACACTGAAAAGCACACACAAAACTTGTCTTAAGTGGGTTCATTTTAAACTTCAAAACAAACAACAAAGGCGCAAAAAGTGGTTCATAAAAAGTGTTTACCCCAAAGATGGTTTAAAAAGCTTGAAAAGGTGCGTCCATTTTAACATTGGAAAGCCAAAAAAAGTGTAAATGGTTATGTGAACACTGAAAAAGCCAGCAAAAAGTTCTAAAAGTGTTCATAAATAATAAAACCATTGTTTAAGAAAGTGAGTTCATTTAACAAAGAAAGCAAGAGTGAAGAGAGCGTGGCCTAGTGGTTTAGGGGCTTGCCTGTGGCGTAAATTTCATGGGTTCAAATCCCAGTGGAGAGTAAATTTCGGATTTTAATTTGTATGAATAAAGCTTCCTCCGTTGTTCCTTGGAATGGAAATTGGAATTGTGAAAGCATCTCGATCATTTTAACATGAGAAGCCAAAAAAAAGGGTTTGTCTAAAAAAGTGGTTCTTTTAACATTGAGAAGCAAAAGTTGTCGAAGAAGTGGTTCATTTAACAAAGGAAAAGCAGAGGGAAAGAAGCGTGGCATATGTTAGGGTGCGCTTGTGCGTAAATGTCCTGGGTTCAAATCCCTTGGAGAGTACAATTCTGGGGATTATAATTTGTATGAATTCTGCTCTCCTCCGTGTACACTTGGACTTGGGCAAATGACCCATGAAAGCATCCGATCATTTAAATTGAGAAGACAACAAAAAATGGTGTCTAAGAAAGTGGTTCATTTTAACACGGAAAAAGCAAAAAAAAAAATTAGTCGTCTAAGAAGTGGTTCATTTTAACATTGAGAAGCAAAAAAAGTTGTTAAGAAAGGGTTAATTTTAAAAACTGAAAGCAAAAAAACTTGTCTTAAAGGGGGTTCATTTTAACCTTCAAACCAAAAACAAAGGAACCGCAAAAAGTGGTCCTAAAAAAGTTTTATACCCAAGATGGTTTAATACAGCTGAAAGAATGGTCCATTTTAACATTGGAAAGCCAACAAATTGTCCCAAATGGTTAATTTTAACACTGAAAAGGCAGCAAAAAGTTCTAAAGTGGTTCCTTTTAAAAAACTAAAACAATTGTTTAAGCAAAGTGGTTCATTTTAACAAGAAAAGCCAAAGAGTGAAAGAGAGAGAGCGTGGCCTCTAGTGTTTAGGCCGGCTTGCCATGGTGCGATAAATTCACGGGTTCAAATCCCAGTGGAGGAGTAAATTCTGGCATTTAAATTTGTATGAATATGCTCTACTCCATGGTCACTTGGAATTGGGCAAATTGAATTGTGAAGCAATCTCGTCATTTTAACATTGAGAAGCAAAACAGGGTGTCTAAGAAAAGGTGGTTCATTTTAACATTGAGAAGCAAAAAGTGTCTAAAGACGTGCGTTCATTTTAAAAAAGAAAAAGCAAGGGGAAGAGAGAGTGGCACATCGGTTAGGGTGCTTGCTTGTGGCGTAAAGTTGCCTGGGTTCAAATCCCATTGGAGAGTAAATTCTGGATTTATGTATGAATACTGACGTCTCCTCCGTTGTACACTTGGGAATTGGGCAAAGGAATTGCTGAACACTGAAAGCATCTCGTCATTTTAACATTGAGAAGCAACAAAAATGGTTTGTTAAAGAAAGTGGTTCATTTTAACACTGAAAAGCAAAAAAAAAAAATAGTCGTCTAAGAAGTTGGTTCATAAAAAAGTATAAGAAAGTGTTTCATGAAAAAAGAACAATTTGTCTAAGAAGGGGTTCATCTTAACACTGAAAAGAAAAGTGGTTTTCAAGGCATTTTAATTGACAATACTTATGCAGTTTTTTGACACAATAGAATAAATAAGGACCCCACAAGGCCATAAAGTCAATGAGAAGCAATTACCTAAAGACTTTTCTTTAACATCAACTAATCTTATAAAAAAAAACAAACATGGCGGAAGACCTGTTGTAGATTTAAAGGCATATCAGTGATATGCCCAAAGAGTAAAAATATCTGAAATTTGCAGGAATAGCTTATAAGTGTAGGATAAGTCTGTAGAATGTTCATAAGTGATTTTTTTCAAACTGACAAAGCTGATAGAAAAGAAGAAAAAGCTAAAAGTTCAAAGATACGAATCTCCAATTAACCGTTGCGTGTTGTAGTAAGTGCCCGTACGGACAGTAAATGACTAAAATATCCGACAATACAATTTACAATACAAATACAATAAAAAGGCATTTGATATAGCGCCTTCTCAAAACAGGTCAAGCGCTTTACAAAATAGAGAGTATTACTATTTAGCCTAAAACAATGGTTCAGCTTTTACCTACCCTGTTTATCCTATGAGATAAGTACTTAACATCAAAACTATAAATAAAAAAAGAAACCGCTGCCATAATTAAATATCATGTGAGGCAATAAAAAAAACACATTTAAGCCAAATCAACTCTTAGGAAATAGATGAAATTTTAGAGCTTTCTTAAAAGTAACAATGGAATTGGGAGTGGCGAAAAGAGATGGGCCAAAAGTTCCATAGGCTAGGGCGCATCGCTTGAAGCCCTGTCACCCATGACCTTTTGGTGCGGGAAACAGTAAGGAGCGTCTTGTCATCTACAGAACGCAATCCTGGCCTGACAGGAATATACACAGAGAGTATTCGGACAAGTAGATGGCAATTGTCGGAAATGCCCTTGCTAAGTAAGAAGCATAAGCTTAAAGACAACGCGTCCAACTTATTGGTAGCCAATGGAGCTCTTTAAGGAGTGGTGTGGTGGTGTCTTCTATCAGATCGAACACCAGCCTGGGTGCTATATTCTGACAAAATCTGACAGTTACTCCGATCTCTGGCCGACATTCCATAAAAAGTGAATTGGCATAATCAATGCGAGATAAACTCAGTGAACGGACGAGATGATGACAAATCTCAAATGTGATAAAGCGGCGGATCCGGTAAATATTTGCGAAGTTGAAGTAAACAGACTTAATGATGACCTTACATGTTCAGTCATAGACTTTGTCTGATCAAACACGACACCAAGGTTTCTGATTGGCGAGGACTGGGGAACATCATGCCCGACCCTGAGGGTAATATCTTTGAGGCGATTTGTGTAATAGGAGGAACATGCGATGAAAAATTCTGCTTTTCATCATTCAATTTGAGTTTGTTACAGCGCCTCCACTCACGATTGCATCAATACAAAGAGAGGTCTTTTGACAGCATGTTTGGCATCCCCATTCAATTAGGATTCAATGTCCAACTAGAGCTGTACTATCCGCATAAATGTTGGTAAGCAATATTGTGCTTCGGATGATTGATGCACGATACAGTATGTGTACATTATGAAAAAGAGAGGCCCGACCACAGAACCCTGAGGAAGACCGAAAGGGAGATGATGCTTGTTTGAAATTGCTCACAATGCGCACACGAAAAGAGCGGTTTTGCAGGTAAGACCGAATCCACTGTAAGGCACTACCTTGAATTTTGAAAGTATCACGTACCGTATCCAAAATAATGGCATGATCAACATGTATCAAAAGCTGCAGAAAGATTCTGCAGCACAATAAGCAACTGCTTACTGTTGTGAATTGCATTGATGATATCGGTGTCTTGACACGTCATAAGTGCCGTTTCGTCTTGTCCTTATTAGGGCTGCTTTTGGTCTTATAACTTGTAGGGTATGTTAGGACACTTATACTTGGTTACCGATATGCCAAACAGAAATCTGATTTTTTGATGTTTTGTTTTGCGATTCTCTAATTTGTTAGCAAATCACTGATTAGTCCTTTCATGAAGAATTTGTCAACGTAAAGTAATCTGGTGACAACCATACTGGCAAGTTTTCCCCATGATATGCAAAATAACAAGAATTTCAACAATGGTTCAATTCCTACATAACAAAAATCTGGTTTTTTAAAATGCTTCAGGCCCATGTAGAAACTGTAAACTCACTGTCGGAGAGAAAAAAAAGAGAAATGAATCACAGAAATAGTGTATACTCTGATTTCAATGAAAGTTTCCACAACATCATTTTAAAGAACTGTAAATGTACCAATCATGAAGTGCAACCCTAGGAGTAGTGTAATGTGTGGCTTCAATTTCCCTAAGAAATTATTACTTATTCATATAAACTAGATATTGCCACGAACTATTGGTTATGAAGGTAACAATCGTGGCAATACCAGAGAGGGAAGATGGACAGAATTTGAATCAGTTCAACATATATTTTTTTATAAATATCAAACAAGTTGGATCAACTGACTGGAATCTATTTTTAAATAATAAAACTGTAATCCCGACCCCTTTCCCGACCCACCCCCGACCCATCAATAATTCTGTCCACGTTTTTGACATCAATCTTTGGAATTACCTATTTGGAATTTTATGAGCTTACTTCAACTTGGCAAATTTCACATACAAAAGTGAAGCTATGTGTATACAAAATTGAGTTTACTACAACTACTTCTTTCACTTGATTTACACCTAGATGCCATGAATGGTGATTGTTAATAACAGTGAAATGTTTATGGAAAGGGTATGATCTATAGCAAGCTGTAGTGCTTTTTCTCTGTTCTTTCTATCCTTGTATCTTGACTTTTTCAACCATCCATATATGGAATGTTGCATTAACACTCTATGTTCAGTCCAATAAGGAATATTTGACCCCTCACAACAATATGTTATCAAGGGCTATTGATGGGTGTGCATGGATGGACGGGCAGTCAAGCCTGCAGTTGGTTGGGTCTGTGGAAGAAATTTCATTAATCCACTCTGCCATCTAAGCTGAATGGGCATTGAACATAAAATGGGTGAAGTGACAGTGTGTAGTGTGTTGTATGTTTTTCTGCCAAGTTATGAATATTTTTAGCTCAATAATTGAGCTTAATAATTATTGCTAGAAAGACCTTAAGGGGGCATCTACCCTCATTTTGAGGTGTTATTTTGAAAAGCAGGGTAGAAGTAGTTGAAATGTTGGAAGTATGGCTTGTTATATATTATTACAAAGCATATTAACTGAGGTTTCAGAAAATTATATTTATTTGTAAATTTCGATACTCATTTGCAAATGAGCTGGGTCCAGGTCAAATGGTTGACTTGGTGTGTTGTTAAAGCAAAATTTCCACCATTTTCCCAAAAAAATTAGTACTAATAGGGTCTTTTTTACCAGTTGTCTGCTATCCAGGTAAGTTACATGGGTCAAGCTCTGGAACCTAATGCGGAGACATTTTCAATTTTTATCCGTGTGTTGCCATGGCAACCGATTTCTTGAAAAATTCAATTTTTTCTTGCTGGATTTGACTTTGAAGGCTTATAAATCAAAAAGTAAGACAGATATCAAAAATCCCTCCCATTAAGTTGTAGAGCATTAAAAAGCCTACCTTCCCTTTGTGCCAATGTTGGTGGTCATACACCATTCGGAAGTGCCAAAATTTTGGGGGCAAATTTCCAAGTTACCGAAAATTGCAAAAAATATAATTAATTATGCTAAATTATAAATACAAACTATCAGGAAATAATCAACATAATTAGCCAAAATTAATTTATTTTGGCATTTTCTTAAATATCACTGCTTGAAAAACCATAAAATAAAAAAAAACAGCTGCTTGCAAAACCATAAGAAACTAAGAAATAGTATTTACTTGCGTTGGATACAATTCACTTTGATCACTGTAGCATCGGACGGAATGTACGATTTCACCAAATAAAAAGTAAAATAGAGCTGAAAGTAGTGAGAATTCAGAAATTAAGAAAACTCAGAAAGTCTTGCTCCACAAAAAATTGAGGGTAGATGCCCCCTTAAATTCATATTAAAGGGGCATTTTGTGATCCACAGCCTCATCCTGCACTCAGCCTAAAAAGAGATTTTTTTCAAATCTGAACTGGTTGGACTAATTAAGTATGGCGTGCCCTAACTGTATGTGCAAAATCGCTCTACTCTACTCTGTATTTTCTGTCCATAACTGACAGAAATTAAACATCAGATGCCTATGGTGCACCATGATGATACAAACATTTGCTCATACATCAAATGCGCTGTTGAATCCAACTGAAATTTTGGAAATGACCTTTTCCTCTCGTACATTCTAGTGAACCATAAACAAAAATGAGGTGGCAGGATCTTAAATCCACCTACTATAACAAATAAGGTGTCATAGGAAAGAGACTGAATTGTTAGAAATTCTTTCATTGATGTTGATGTGTAGTGTTTTCTGTTTAGTAGAATGGTTCCTATATCGTTTCTCAAAAACAAAAATCAAAAGTCAAACATTTTGGTAAATGACCTTTTCTTGTACATATCTAGTGAACCAAAAAAAATGAGGTGCTAGATCTTGAAATCCACCTATAACAAAATAATGGTTGTCATAGAAAGAATGAACTTTTGGAAAATTCTTTCATTAGATTTTGATGTTTAAGTGTTTCTATTTAGTAGAAATGTTCTTCTATCAGTTTCTCAAAAACAAAAAAAATCAAAAAACGTCAAACCATTTGGAATGACCTTTGCCTCGTACATATCGATACCCATAAAAACGAGGTGCTAGGATCGTGAAATCCACCTATCAAATAAGGTGTCATAGGAAAGAGAATGAATTTTAGAAAATTCTTTCAATTAGATTTTGATGTTTAAGTGTTTCTATTTAAGTAGAAATGTGTTCTTATCAGTTTCTCCAAAAACAAATATCAAAGTCAAACATTTTTATTAACAAAATGAGAGAATTTAGATATTTGTTTTGGATAAACCCGAAGCAGTCACCCCGCTTTGCTAGAAATAATGGTTATCCAAAAGTTAAGGATTTATAAATAAGAAAACATACGAACTGGCAACAGCCACCTTGAATTTGAAAAGTGCACTGAAGTTAATTGAAATTAGTTCATATAAAAAATAATTGGTGATAGTGTTTTTCCTGGGGAGGCATAATAGCCAATAATCCACTAAACCCAATGCGTCAACACCCCTAAAGATGTAGCTTTGTCCTTAATTCATCGATGAAGAATCTAGCCTCGACAAGTTTTCCTGTTGATTTATAACAACAGATTCATTACATGTAAGATTGCTGAAGTGCCATGCCCAATAGCTTATGGATACTGTGAATGCTGATCTTTTGGTGTACCAGATCAATATTTTGTTTTACAACAGTGCAGCTTTCATAACTGTTTCAAGATTGCACACCAAAGGCAAAGAAGTGGAAATGCCCCAATTTTTTGAAAAGTTTTACTTAATCAGCATGGCCACATTTGCTGCAAAAAATGCAAATGAAGATGTAAATTTTATTTTTTGCATCATATACATAAGTCTGAGCCAGTGTTATAACCATTACCATTTCATCATTAAATTACCCAAAGATTAAACTGTTAAAATTGTCAATTCTTCTATCTCTGACATATTTGATAAAGTTTATAGACTTTCATTTCAAAAAGACCCTTTTATTATTTTTGGCATGTCTTTAATTGTCTTATTTGTTTTCCATATTTCAATTGTTGGAATTATTGGCATTACCGATTAACTGTGGAAATCTCGAATTGTCAGGAAGACACTTTATTATGAAAGTATATATATGAAAAGCCTTGTTTGTGCATATCATCAACTGACTACTTGCAAATTAGAAATGACATCACAAGTTTGTGGGAGGACATCCATGTCATCAGATTGCTTTATGAATTGCACCGATGATGTCTATGGAAATGACATGGGCACCAACATAACATCATAATCAAAGTGTTCATTTGCCCTGCAGCTGTTTCTAAAGATGTGAGTGCAATTCCGCTTCTTCTATCATTAATGAGATTCATTTATTCTATTTTTAATCGGGGACTCAGTCAGAACGGCTAGGGCTCCTGTCAGTGACACAATATGGATAATGTCTGGCCTGCTTTCTGTGTTTGAACATCTGGCATAATAAATAGGGCGAGTTAATAAATGGAAGTTGAATTGATTGGAATGTAATCAGTACTGGATTGAAAAATTAACCCTCCGACAAGTTTTGATATTCTGCCAATTGGGTTGATGGTCAACCAAATATATAGTCTTTTGACATAATTATCATTTATGCTTCCATCCCTCTCCTCTGTATCCTGTCTTCCTTTTTCATTCCCATTAACGGAATAAGTAGCAGATAAAAGTGGACAAGGGTTATAATGTTAATTTTTGCCGTTTTTATATTTGAGACCAATTTGAATTTCTGCCATGGTTGGTCAGTTATGAAATTGTGTTAATTATCATTATGATGACATAATCTCTGCGTCAAATAGTTATTTGCATTTGCTGTACAATATTTTCTGTTGTTTTTTTTTCATCTTATTTTACCCATACTAGGGGTGGGCATATCACCACTTTTTTCAAACAAGTAGAATATATGCCATTTTGGCTGCCAAAGAATTATTCTGAAAACATGCATTTTGATTTCAAATGAATTTTTTGATATGGTAAATTTGCATGTAAACTCAATTGGAAAATTTTGGTATTTTAAGACATAACTTTCAAAAGCACTATTCTTCTCAACCTATTTGGTCAGAAACACATGAGATGGCTTTTGTATTTCTATAATATTGTCAAAGGAAAAATATATATTATACTGAGTTGTGAAGGGATTCAATTTTAGAGAAATGTATTGTTGGGTTCCAAGCCATGAATAGAATTCTATAAGCCATGAGCGTACAAAAGGACAATCATGGCTGTAAGGCTAGAAAATGTTTAATTTCCTTGGAAAGCAAACTAACTTTCTCAAAAAAACGCAGAGCGGGTTTTCTACATTTCTTACACTTAATCTTTTTTTAATGTCAAAGCTTCCTACAATTCAAAACCTTCCTCCTATTTTCCGTATCCCCTGAAAGAAGTCAGCCAGATTCAATTTTTTTCTGGACTATTAAAAGAATTCCATTGTCTTTGTCTTGATATGCAAATTCAGAAATAAGCATTTGATTTTTTTTTTTTTTTGCTGGTCATGTAGCTGGAACAATTTCAAAACATACCATTTAATGCAACCTTGCGTGTACATATATGGGGTCATTCATTATTTCAATTAGATAGCAAAAAGTGTTAAAATCTCACAAATTATGCCTTTGAAAAAAATTATGCCTTCGAAATATTTAAAAGTGTTTGCCATTTTTAACAACTTGGTTGTCATATATCATGGCTTTGGTAATCTACTTTCTGCACCTGTGGTTTACTTGAAAAAAGTCATGTCCTCCCATTGCAAAGGGATGAATGTACCGCTGTGGGTTCATTTGATTCAAGAAAAATGTATGCAATCTCTCAAAACAATTTGTTCTTAAATTACAATTGGTAATTCAAACCTTTTGTAATTGACTCCTGACCAATTGATGTTTTACCTTGCAATCTAATTGTTGTCTTTAAAATAGCGTATGTTTGGCACAACAATCGGGCCATTGTGAGGCATGCTACATAAAACCCAATGCAGTTCCATAGTTTTTGTGCGTGTATGTCAATTGAAATGGAAATCAATATTCATTGATTCATTGATTGGTCCCAGTTGAGATTGGAATTTCTTGATGGATTTCTTTCAACAAACTGGGATGTAATTCCTACCCATGTGCTGTCTAAAACCTGCAGGTGACCACACCGTGGGTTATAGTGTGACTTTTTTAGTCACTAACCTTTTGTGTTGAAGCACAGATATGGAAAAACAGACCGAATCCATTGCCCAGTGGAATTATTTTTGATCGTAAAAATGAAAATATTTAAACAAAAGAAATCAGAAGAAAGTGTTACTGTGCATGTGATATAGATTCTAGGGTTTTCAAAATCTTAGGTAGACTACTTTCTTTTTCTTCGTTATGGGTTTTGGAAATGCTTTAATTTCAGTTTAGATCGTGTTACAGTACAACAGGGATGATAGATTGATATCCAAGCTGATTATAGCCAAGGTTTTTGTCTCCCCTGGTTTAAAATTTATGGCTGCAGTAGTATCTTTTGACTGCGTGCCCTTGAAATTCGAATGGTAAGTGATGTACTGTAGTAAAAAGTGGGTGGTCAAACCTTTAATAAGAGTAATCATGCAAAGCCCAGACAACTCTCAACTTCATGAAAATTCGCCTCCAGTTTACAGAATCAAGCTGAGATTGACACTACCCTAAAATGTTATAGAAAGCAAATGCATGCAATTTTAAAATAAGGTCTCTCTATTATGGTAAAAACCTGTATGATAAACTTTGTATGGTGGAACTGTGTGCTGGTAAAAAAACTGTGGTGTAAACCATACAATGTAACTTATCAGTTAAAACGTCTTCGACTGATGATACCCTATGGTCTGTAAAGGTAACTAACGTGTGGTTGTAAAATCTCTCTAATGGTTGTACTCCTGTGGTTTTAAAACTTGCAGTTGTGAAACCCCTGGGGTGTAAAGCTCGCAGTGTGATAGGCCATGTGGTAGTAAAACTATGTAATGGTGATACCTGTAGTGGTAAAACTCTGTGATGAATATCATTATAACCCTTCTCATGTATAGACCATAGGTAGAAAAGTGATACTGAAGCTCATGTATGATCATGGTACTAGGAAAAGCAATAGTCCACTGGTTGGGGTCATGAAATGACTTGAGTGTCATGTATGTAAATTGAAATCCTTTGGAAATTGATCATAACATACTTGCTGCAAAACCAAAGTAATCTTTAGGCATAAACATCAATGACAGTGTTCAGCTCGGGAAACAACCGAAACTGGATTCTAAACGAGTCCCGTTCGGGACGCAATAAAAGCCCAAATGGCTTTTATACAGTACTGCGCAAGCGCATATCAGGTACTTCAAGTTACTTTCGGTACTGGATCGCGCACGTTGGCTAAGGTCCCACCAACCTAGTCGTTTGTTTGCAGCCGTTTAACTAGAGGATTAGAATCTAAAATGAGTTAAATTGAAGTTGGAAGAATACCCGTCTGATAAATAAAGTCTATGATTAAGCCCAGTTGGAAGATATCACAATCCCCCCGGTTTCCACCGCATAGAGGAATCGAGGGTACGTGTATATACACTGACCCTGTATGTACACGAAAAAGTCTCTCCGGTCCATGTAAATCAAAAGCGAGTAATGTGTCCAATACCTGTATGTTAGGAATCATAGATTAATTACCTTGAACTACCAAAATACGTACAGAAAGCATAAAAGAGAAGATGGTTTTATGTGTTAATTTACATATCATCTCCCCTAGCACGATTTAGCATGCTTCTCACTGGACGTTATTATCTACGCCACTGTAGCTTCTGCAGTGTAGCGGGCCGGTATCGCGGGACCTATAATACAACCCGGTCCCGGCATACAACCTTGTATAAGTGCCTGTTCAGCTCTGTTCCTCTGGTAGCGGTAAGGTTATATGTCTTTATTCTATCCGCTCTTGTTAGTAGGAATGTGATGCACGGTGGTTTATATTGTTTTTAACCTTTCAGTTTGTTCCGAGCTTGAGTCTGTGCGATGAATACAGTGCCACTGTGTACACTGTGACATGAGGCGCCATATTAATAGAGTTAGGAGGAACGCTCGCGCATTTCTCGGGCGCATTTATATACCCGAAAGCAGAACAGCACGTAATTATGTCTTTAATTAACCAAGATCATCATGATCATGTCCTAGAGGTTGTAACAATTTTCAGAATTCAGCCTGTTGATGTCTAGGTATACCAAGCTAGTTATCACAGCTTTATGATCATACTGTACATGCGACTGTCTTGACGAAACAGCTTCAGTTTGAAAATCGTAAAAATTAAATCATACAAATTTTAGACCGTAAATTTTCAAAATGGCACGGTTTGATCGTTCAAGTTTTATTCAGAAAAGTATTCTCTAACAGGAACGAATCGCTTACACCCGTTTTGATCGCTGTAGACTTTTATTTTGAAAATTCCCTGTCGAGAGGGGATTGACCTCACGTACCGATTTTTGAGCCGTTCAGTTTTACGAAAGTGCCCATGGGCTTTCGGAGAGTCCCGAAGGGGACGCGCTTCACGCGTTCGGGTTCTTTGCCGAAACTGTGTGTTGTGATATATGTTTTGGTCCAATGGAATGCCACAGGAATTAACTCTGGAATATAAACGGGTCCCCCCAAAAAATAGCCCCTCTGGGATGACCACTTTGTCAGGAAACAACTTCACAATTTTGGTGGGTATATTTCTTCCCATCAATTATTGTATTGTTTATTGACAGGAACATTTTTCCATGTACTACAGTGCATCAATTGTTGAAATGTAATGCTTTTTTCTAACAACAAGCATTGTGTAAAAATATGGGTTGTTTATAAACTAGCACCAAAAGTTGCACTTTTCAACTTTTCTAAAGTGCCAACATGTTACAAAAGTTCATATACTTAATCTCTGCTTCAGTTAGTTGAAGCATGTTTCAAACTGTTCGTTTCACATAACGATTCATTTTCCTTCTTTGTCGATGACCATACCTTCAACTTCAAACCCTTTTTTGGTTCTCCTGCATGTAGGCTCATATTCATTGAGTCTATCCTAGCTGTCGTAGACACATTGCCGTTTCTCGTTTGCCCTCGTCTCTGTGTACACGCCCCTATTTGAGGAGTTGAAAAAGAAGAATGTGAGACAGTCATTATTTTTATACATTATGATGGCGTTAATGTCAATTGTTTTATCGCAATGATTATGGCAAAATGCAGTTCCGTTTATTTTCAATTTACCATCCTGTACTGCTGCCGGTTATCTGCCATGTTAATAATGGACATGTCCTGCCGTACTTTTGTACAGCGGGGTCTCCCATAACGAGGCAAATCTTTGACCTCACCATAGCTTGGTAGTTGGCTCTTAAGTTTCGTACATGGGCTTTGGGTGTACACTGCATTACTCCTTGGACAATCTTTGTACAAAGAACCACTCTTCCCGAAGGCAGTGCATCTCGCTCAGTTTCTAAACGCCGTTAAACAACCAGTGCAAGAGCAATCACATGCCAATGTGTCCATTAAGATTTCTTGCACCATTGCCATTCATCAATCATCATCATTCATTCCGAGAAGCAGTGCATTTAAATTTAAGCATTCTCTTTGGTCATGACCCCACCTGAAGCATTCGATAAAGCCGATTATCTTTGTCTTTTCATGACCCATACCTCATCAGTACGAAAATCATTATCTATCGGGATTACACTCTGAATAATTCTGGGCAGTGCATGTCAAATTGGTTTATGCATTAAGGTACCACATTAAAATGTTCAATTTCACATTATGTTGGCAACAAGTTGCCACAAGTTAAAAGTGCAGACTTTTTGTGGCCGCCAGCTTAGCTGGCAGGACGCACTTATCAATCCGTTGTGCGTGTGGTAATGTATGGTGTGTATGATGTGTGGTGTGTTTGTAATGGATAGTGTTGTGTCAAAACTGTTAAGTTTTTCATGGGGTGGCCCACAGCGTATATGTCTTTTGAATTAGCGAGCGCGAAAGCGAGAACCGCGAAATTTCTAGTTGTGTCCAGTTTTGAAAACATCTTTTTACACAAATGCTTGTTGTTAGAAAACGGCATCACCTTTCAACAACTGATGAACTGTATTACATGTAAAAATGTTTCCTGTAAACAATAAATTATTTGATGGAAGAATATACACTCAAAGTGAGTTGTGTAATGAACAAATGTCGGGTCAGGGCCAAGAGGGGACTATTTTATGGGA